>JAOVVJ010000045.1:0-284844 GCA_026230145.1 Diorhabda elongata
AAAAATTGTCAGAAAAACCCAAAAATTATCCATAAAACCAAAAATTAGACAAAAAAACTCAAAAATTAGCTAGAAAAATTCAAAAATTAGCCATAAAACCCAAAAATCAGCCAGAAAAACTCAAAAATTAGCTGGAAAAACTCAAAAACTAGCCATAAAACCCAAAAATAAGCTAGAAAAACCCAAAATTTAACTGGAAAAACTCAAAAATTAGCCATAAAACCCAAAAGTTAGCCAGAAAAACCCAAAATTCAGCTAGAAAAACTCAAAAATTAGTCACAAAAACCCAAAAATTGTCAGAAATACCCAAAAATTGTCAGAAAAACCCAAAAATTAGCCATAAAACCCAGAAATTAGACAGAAAAACTCAAAAAGTAGCAGGAAAAACTGGAAAATTAGTCATAAAACCCAAAAATTAGCTGAAAAAAATAGGAAAATTAGCCATAAATCCAAAAATTTGCCAGAAAAACCCAAAATTTAGCTAGAAAAACTCAAAAATTTGCTAGAAAAACTCAGAAATTAGCCACAAAAACCAATAAATTGTTATAAAAGCCCAAAAATTAGCTTTGAGAACCCAATAATTAGCTATAAAACTTAAAAATTAACTAGAAAAACTCAACAATTAGCCATAAAACCCAAAAATTAGCTAGAGAAACTCCAAAATTGGTTAGAAAAACTCAGAAATCAGCTAGAAAAACTCAAAAATTAGCCATAAAAACTCAAAAATTAGCCACAAAAACTCGAAAGTTATCCTTAAAAATCCACAAATTAGCCATAAAAACCAAAAAATTGGCCATAAAACCCAGGAATTAGCCAGAAAAACAAGATAATTAGCTGGGAAAACTCAGAAATTAGCCACAAAAACCCAACAATTGGCTAGAAAAACTCAGAAATTAGCCACAAAAACCCAACAATTGGCTAGAAAAACTCAGAAATTAGCAACAAAAACCAAAAATTAGCCCTAAAAAAAACAGAAATTAGCCATAAAACCCAAAAATTAGCCACAAAAACCCAACAATCAGCTAGAAAAACACAGAAATTAGTCACAAAACCCAAAATTGTTAGAGAAACCCAGAACTTAGCTATGAAAACCCAGAAATTCGTTAGAAAACCTCAAAAATTATTCATAAAAACCCAAAAATTAACCATAAAACCCAAAAATTAGCTAGAGAAACTCAAAAAGTAGCTAGAAAAACTCAGAAATTAGCAACAAAACCCAAAAATTAGCCATAAAAAACCAAAAATTAGCCATAAAACCCAAAAATTAGCCACAAAAACCCAACAATCAGCTGGAAAAACAAAAAAATTAGTCACAAAACCCAAAAATTAGTTAGAAAACCTCAAAAATTATTCATAAAAACCCAAAAATTAACCATAAAACCCGAAAATTAGCTAGAGAAACTCAAAAAGTAGCTAGAAAAACTCAGAAATTAGCAACAAAACCCAAAAATTAGCCATAAAAAACCAAAAATTAGCCATAAAATCCAAAAATTAGCCACAAAAACCCAACAATCAGCTGGAAAAACACAGAAATTGGTCATAAAACCCAAAAATTGTTAGAAAAACCCAAAAATTAGCCATAAAACCCGAAAATAAGCTAGAAAAACCCAAAAATTAGCTGGAAAAACTCGAAAATTAGTTATAAAACCCAAAAATTAGCCAAAAAAAACTCAAAAATTAGCCATGAAACCCAAAAATTAGCCAGAAAAAAGAAATTAACTAGAAAAAAATGGGAAAATTAGCCATAAAACCCAAAAATTTGCCAGAAAAATCCAAAATTTAGCTAGAAAAACTCAAAAATTAGCTAGGAAAACTCAGATATTAGCCACAAAAACCAAAAAATTGTCAGAAAAACCCAAAAATTAGCCATAAAACCCAGAAATTAGATAGAAACACTCGAAAATTAGCTGGAAAAACTCGAAAATTAGTCATAAATCCCAAAAATTAGCCAGAAAAACTCAAAAATTAGCTAGAAAAACCCAAAAATTAGCCATGAAACCCAAAAATTAGCCAGAAAAAAAATTAGCTAGAAAAAATAGAAAAATTAGCCATAAAACCCAAAAATTAGCCAGAAAAACCCAGAATTCAGCCAGAAATACTCAAAAATTAGCCAAAAACTCTCAAAAATTAGCCAGAAAACACAAAAATTAGCCATAAAACCCAAAAATTAGCCGGAAAACCCAAAATTTAGCCAGAAATACTCAAAAATTAGCCAATAAATCTCAGAAATTAGCCATAAAACCCAAAAATTAGCCAGAATAACCCAAAATTTAGCAAGAAAAACTCAAAAATTAGCTAGAAAAACCCAAAAATTAGCCATAACACCCGAAAATTAGCCAGAAAAACCCAAAAATTTGCCAGACAAACCCAAAAATTAGCAATAAAACCCTAAAATTAGCCAGAAAAACCCAAAATTTACCCAGAAAAACTCAAAAATTAGCCATAAAACCCAAAAATCACACAGAAAAACTCAGAAAGTAGCTGAAAAAACTCGAAAATTAGTCATAAAACCCAAAAATTAGCCAGAAAATC
Organism: Diorhabda elongata; assembly: GCA_026230145.1. Lineage (NCBI taxonomy): Eukaryota > Metazoa > Arthropoda > Insecta > Coleoptera > Chrysomelidae > Diorhabda > Diorhabda elongata. The sequence continues at coordinate 2,533 of JAOVVJ010000045.1, forward strand.
TCAAAAATCAGCTGGAAAAACCCAAAAATTAGCCAAAAAAACTCAAAAATCAGCCATGAAACTCAGAAATTAGCCAGAAAAAAAATAAGAGAAAAAATAAAAAAATTAGCCATAAAGCCCAAAAATTTGCCAGAAAAACCCAAAATTCAGCTAGAAAAACTCAAAAATTAGCTAGGAAAACTCAGAAATTAGCCACAAAAACCCAAAAATTGTCAGAAAAACCCAACAATTAGCCATAAAACCCAGAAATTAGACGAAAAAACTCAAAAATTAGCTGGAAAAACTCGAAAATTAGTCATAAAACTCAAAAATTAGCCAGAAAAACTCAAAAATTAGCTAGAAAAACTCAAAAATTAGCTAGAAAAACCCAAAAATTAACCAGAAAAACTCAAAAATTAGCCATGAAACCCAAAAATTAGCCATAAAACCCGAAAATAAGCTAGAAAAACCCAAAAATTAGCCAGAAAAACCCAAAATTCAGCCAGAAAGACTCAAAAATTAGCCATAAAACTCAAAAATCACACAGAAAAACTCAGAAAGTAGCTAAAAAACTCGAAAATTAGTCATAAAACCCAAAAATTAGCCAGAAAATCTCAAAAATCAGCTGCAAAAACCCAAAAATTAGCCAAAAAAACTCAAAAATTAGCCATGAAACTCAGAAATTAGCCAGAAAAAAAAAGAGATGGAAAAAATAAAAAAATTAGCCATAAAGCCCAAACATTTGCCAGAAAAACCCAAAATTCAGCTAGAAAAAATCAAAAATTAGCTAGGAAAACTCAGAAATTAGCCACAAAAACCCAAAAATTGTCAGAAAAACCCAGAAATTAGACAGAAAAACTCAAAAATTAGCTGGAAAAACTCGAAAATTGGTCATGAAACCCAAAAATTAGCCAGAAGAACTCAAAAATTAGCTAGAAAAACCCAAAAATTAGCCAAAAAAACTCAAAAATTAGCCATGAAACCCAAAAATTAGCCAGAAAAAAAAATAAGCTAGAAAAAATAAAAAAATTAGCCATAAAACCCAAAAATTAGTCAATAAATCTCAAAAATTAGCCATAAAAACCAAAAATTAGCCAGAAAAACCCAAAAATTAGCCATAAAACCCAGAAATTAGACAGAAAAACTCAAAAATTTGCTGGAAAAACTCGAAAATTGGTCATGAAACCCAAAAATTAGCCAGAAAAAAAAATAAGCTGGAAAAAATAAAAAAATTAGCCATAAAACCCAAAAATTAGCCAGAAAAACCCGGAATTTAGCCAGAACAACTCAAAAATGAGCCAAAAACTCTCGAAAAATAGCCAGAAAACCCAACAATTAGCCATGAAACCCAAAAATTAGCCAGAAAAACCCAAAATTTAGCAAGAAAAACTCAAAAATTAGCCAAAAACTCTCAAAAATTAGCTAGATAAACCCAAAAATTAGCCAAAAAAACTCAAATATTAGCCATGAAACCCAAAAATTAGCCAGAAAAAAAAATTAGCTGGAAAAAATAAAAAAATTAGCCACAAAAACTCAAAAATTGTCAGAAAAACCCAAAAATTAGCCATAAAACCCAGAAACTAGACAGAAAAACTAAGAAATTAGCCGGAAACACTCGAAAATTGGTCATGAAACCCAAAAATTAGCCAGAAAAACTCAAAAATTAGCTAGAAAAACCCAAAAGTTAGCCAAAAAAACTCAAAAATTAGCCATGAAACCCAAAAATAAGCTAGAAAAACCCAATATTTAACTAGAAAAACTCCAAAATTAGCCATAAAACCCAGAAATTAGAAAAAAAACTCAAAAATTAGCTGGAAAAACTCGAAAATCAGTTATAAAACCCAAAAATTAGCCAAAAAAAACTCAAAAATTAGCCATGAAACCCAAAAATTAGCCAGAAAAAAGAAATTAACTAGAAAAAAATGGAAAAATTAGCCATAAAACCCAAAAATTTGCCAGAAAAACCCAAAATTTAGCTAGAAAAACTCAAAAATTAGCTAGGAAAACTCAGATATTAGCCACAAAAACCAAAAAATTGTCAGAAAAACCCAAAAATTAGCCATAAAACCCAGAAATTAGATAGAAACACTCGAAAATTAGCTGGAAAAACTCGAAAATTAGTCATAAATCCCAAAAATTAGCCAGAAAAACTCAAAAATTAGCTAGAAAAACCCAAAAATTAGCCATGAAACCCAAAAATTAGCCAGAAAAAAAAATTAGCTAGAAAAAATAGAAAAATTAGCCATAAAACCCAAAAATTAGCCAGAAAAACCCAGAATTTAGCCAGAAATACTCAAAAATTAGCCAAAAACTCTCAAAAATTAGCCAGAAAACACAAAAATTAGCCATAAAACCCAAAAATTAGCCGGAAAAACCCAAAATTTAGCCAGAAATACTCAAAAATTAGCCAATAAATCTCAGAAATTAGCCATAAAACCCAAAAATTAGCCAGAATAACCCAAAATTTAGCAAGAAAAACTCAAAAATTAGCTAGAAAAACCCAAAAATTAGCCATAACACCCAAAAATTAGCCAGAAAAACCCAAAAATTTGCCAGACAAACCCAAAAATTAGCAATAAAACCCTAAAATTAGCCAGAAAAACCCAAAATTTACCCAGAAAAACTCAAAAATTAGCCATAAAACCCAAAAATCACACAGAAAAACTCAGAAAGTAGCTGAAAAAACTCGAAACTTAGTCATAAAACCCAAAAATTAGCCAGAAAATCTCAGAAATTAGCTAGAAAAACCCAAAAATTAGCCAAAAAAAGTCAAAAATTAGCCATGAAACCCAAAAATTAGCCAGAAAAAAGAAATTATCTAGAAAAAAATAGAAAAATTAGCCATAAAACCCAAAAATTTGCCAGAAAAACCCAAAATTAAGCTAGAAAAACTCAGAAATTAGCTAGGAAAACTCAGAAATTAGCCACAAAAACCCAAAAATTATCAGAAAAACCCAAAAATTAGCCATAAAACCCAGAAATTAGACAGACAAACTCAAAAATTAGCTGGAAAAACTCAAAAATTTGTCATAAAACCCAAAAATTAGCCAGAAAAACAAAAAATTAGCTAGAAAAACCCAAAAATTAGCCAAAAAAACTCAAAAATCAGCCATGAAACCCAAAAATTAGCCAGAAAAAAAATTAGCTAGAAAAAATGAAAAAATTAGCCATAAAACCCAAAAATTTGCCAGAAAAACCCAAAATTTAGCTAGAAAAACTCAAAAATTAGCTAGGAAAATTCAGAAATTAGCCACAAAAACCCAAAAATTGTCAGAAAAACCCAAAAATTATCCATAAAACCAAAAATTAGACAAAAAAACTCAAAAATTAGCTAGAAAAATTCAAAAATTAGCCATAAAACCCAAAAATCAGCCAGAAAAACTCAAAAATTAGCTGGAAAAACTCAAAAACTAGCCATAAAACCCAAAAATAAGCTAGAAAAACCCAAAATTTAACTGGAAAAACTCAAAAATTAGCCATAAAACCCAAAAGTTAGCCAGAAAAACCCAAAATTCAGCTAGAAAAACTCAAAAATTAGCCACAAAAACCCAAAAATTGTCAGAAAAACCCAAAAATTGTCAGAAAAACCCAAAAATTAGCCATAAAACCCAGAAATTAGACAGAAAAACTCAAAAAGTAGCAGGAAAAACTGGAAAATTAGTCATAAAACCCAAAAATTAGCTGAAAAAAATAGGAAAATTAGCCATAAATCCAAAAATTTGCCAGAAAAACCCAAAATTTAGCTAGAAAAACTCAAAAATTTGCTAGAAAAACTCAGAAATTAGCCACAAAAACCAATAAATTGTTATAAAAGCCCAAAAATTAGCTTTGAGAACCCAATAATTAGCTATAAAACTTAAAAATTAACTAGAAAAACTCAACAATTAGCCATAAAACCCAAAAATTAGCTAGAGAAACTCCAAAATTGGTTAGAAAAACTCAGAAATCAGCTAGAAAAACTCAAAAATTAGCCATAAAAACTCAAAAATTAGCCACAAAAACTCGAAAGTTATCCTTAAAAATCCACAAATTAGCCATAAAAACCAAAAAATTGGCCATAAAACCCAGGAATTAGCCAGAAAAACAAGACAATTAGCTGGGAAAACTCAGAAATTAGCCACAAAAACCCAACAATTGGCTAGAAAAACTCAGAAATTAGCCACAAAAACCCAACAATTGGCTAGAAAAACTCAGAAATTAGCAACAAAAACCAAAAATTAGCCCTAAAAAAAACAGAAATTAGCCATAAAACCCAAAAATTAGCCACAAAAACCCAACAATCAGCTAGAAAAACACAGAAATTAGTCACAAAACCCAAAATTGTTAGAGAAACCCAAAACTTAGCTATGAAAACCCAAAAATTCGTTAGAAAACCTCAAAAATTATTCATAAAAACCCAAAAATTAACCATAAAACCCAAAAATTAGCTAGAGAAACTCAAAAAGTAGCTAGAAAAACTCAGAAATTAGCAACAAAACCCAAAAATTAGCCATAAAAAACCAAAAATTAGCCATAAAACCCAAAAATTAGCCACAAAAACCCAACAATCAGCTGGAAAAACAAAAAAATTAGTCACAAAACCCAAAAATTAGTTAGAAAACCTCAAAAATTATTCATAAAAACCCAAAAATTAACCATAAAACCCGAAAATTAGCTAGAGAAACTCAAAAAGTAGCTAGAAAAACTCAGAAATTAGCAACAAAACCCAAAAATTAGCCATAAAAAACCAAAAATTAGCCATAAAATCCAAAAATTAGCCACAAAAACCCAACAATCAGCTGGAAAAACACAGAAATTGGTCATAAAACCCAAAAATTGTTAGAAAAACCCAAAAATTAGCCATAAAACCCGAAAATAAGCTAGAAAAACCCAAAAATTAGCCAGAAAAACCCAAAATTCAGCCAGAAAGACTCAAAAATTAGCCATAAAACTCAAAAATCACACAGAAAAACTCAGAAAGTAGCTAAAAAACTCGAAAATTAGTCATAAAACCCAAAAATTAGCCAGAACATCTCAAAAATCAGCTGGAAAAACCCAAAAATTAGCCAAAAAAACTCAAAAATTAGCCATGAAACTCAGAAATTAGCCAGAAAAAAAAAGAGATGGAAAAAATAAAAAAATTAGCCATAAAGCCCAAACATTTGCCAGAAAAACCCAAAATTCAGCTAGAAAAACTCAAAAATTAGCTAGGAAAACTCAGAAATTAGCCACAAAAACCCAAAAATTGTCAGAAAAACCCAGAAATTAGACAGAAAAACTCAAAAATTAGCTGGAAAAACTCGAAAATTGGTCATGAAACCCAAAAATTAGCCAGAAGAACTCAAAAATTAGCTAGAAAAACCCAAAAATTAGCCAAAAAAACTCAAAAATTAGCCATGAAACCCAAAAATTAGCCAGAAAAAAAAATAAGCTAGAAAAAATAAAAAAATTAGCCATAAAACCCAAAAATTAGTCAATAAATCTCAAAAATTAGCCATAAAAACCAAAAATTAGCCAGAAAAAACCAAAAATTAGCCATAAAACCCAGAAATTAGACAGAAAAACTCAAAAATTTGCTGGAAAAACTCGAAAATTGGTCATGAAACCCAAAAATTAGCCAGAAAAAAAAATAAGCTGGAAAAAATAAAAAAATTAGCCATAAAACCCAAAAATTAGCCAGAAAAACCCGGAATTTAGCCAGAACAACTCAAAAATGAGCCAAAAACTCTCGAAAAATAGCCAGAAAACCCAACAATTAGCCATGAAACCCAAAAATTAGCCAGAAAAACCCAAAATTTAGCAAGAAAAACTCAAAAATTAGCCAAAAACTCTCAAAAATTAGCTAGATAAACCCAAAAATTAGCCAAAAAAACTCAAATATTAGCCATGAAACCCAAAAATTAGCCAGAAAAAAAAATTAGCTGGAAAAAATAAAAAAATTAGCCACAAAAACTCAAAAATTGTCAGAAAAACCCAAAAATTAGCCATAAAACCCAGAAACTAGACAGAAAAACTAAGAAATTAGCCGGAAACACTCGAAAATTGGTCATGAAACCCAAAAATTAGCTGGAAAAACTCGAAAATTAGTTATAAAACCCAAAAATTAGCCAAAAAAAACTCAAAAATTAGCCATGAAACCCAAAAATTAGCCAGAAAAAAGAAATTAACTAGAAAAAAATGGGAAAATTAGCCATAAAACCCAAAAATTTGCCAGAAAAATCCAAAATTTAGCTAGAAAAACTCAAAAATTAGCTAGGAAAACTCAGATATTAGCCACAAAAACCAAAAAATTGTCAGAAAAACCCAAAAATTAGCCATAAAACCCAGAAATTAGATAGAAACACTCGAAAATTAGCTGGAAAAACTCGAAAATTAGTCATAAATCCCAAAAATTAGCCAGAAAAACTCAAAAATTAGCTAGAAAAACCCATAAATTAGCCATGAAACCCAAAAATTAGCCAGAAAAAAAAATTAGCTAGAAAAAATAGAAAAATTAGCCATAAAACCCAAAAATTAGCCAGAAAAACCCTGAATTCAGCCAGAAATACTCAAAAATTAGCCAAAAACTCTCAAAAATTAGCCAGAAAACACAAAAATTAGCCATAAAACCCAAAAATTAGCCGGAAAAACCCAAAATTTAGCCAGAAATACTCAAAAATTAGCCAATAAATCTCAGAAATTAGCCATAAAACCCAAAAATTAGCCAGAATAACCCAAAATTTAGCAAGAAAAACTCAAAAATTAGCTAGAAAAACCCAAAAATTAGCCATAACACCCGAAAATTAGCCAGAAAAACCCAAAAATTTGCCAGACAAACCCAAAAATTAGCAATAAAACCCTAAAATTAGCCAGAAAAACCCAAAATTTACCCAGAAAAACTCAAAAATTAGCCATAAAACCCAAAAATCACACAGAAAAACTCAGAAAGTAGCTGAAAAAACTCGAAAATTAGTCATAAAACCCAAAAATTAGCCAGAAAATCTCAAAAATCAGCTGGAAAAACCCAAAAATTAGCCAAAAAAACTCAAAAATCAGCCATGAAACTCAGAAATTAGCCAGAAAAAAAATAAGAGAAAAAATAAAAAAATTAGCCATAAAGCCCAAAAATTTGCCAGAAAAACCCAAAATTCAGCTAGAAAAACTCAAAAATTAGCTAGGAAAACTCAGAAATTAGCCACAAAAACCCAAAAATTGTCAGAAAAACCCAAAAATTAGCCATAAAACCCAGAAATTAGACGAAAAAACTCAAAAATTAGCTGGAAAAACTCGAAAATTAGTCATAAAACTCAAAAATTAGCCAGAAAAACTCAAAAATTAGCTAGAAAAACTCAAAAATTAGCTAGAAAAACCCAAAAATTAACCAGAAAAACTCAAAAATTAGCCATGAAACCCAAAAATTAGCCATAAAACCCGAAAATAAGCTAGAAAAACCCAAAAATTAGCCAGAAAAACCCAAAATTCAGCCAGAAAGACTCAAAAATTAGCCATAAAACTCAAAAATCACACAGAAAAACTCAGAAAGTAGCTAAAAAACTCGAAAATTAGTCATAAACCCCAAAAATTAGCCAGAAAATCTCAAAAATCAGCTGCAAAAACCCAAAAATTAGCCAAAAAAACTCAAAAATTAGCCATGAAACTCAGAAATTAGCCAGAAAAAAAAAGAGATGGAAAAAATAAAAAAATTAGCCATAAAGCCCAAACATTTGCCAGAAAAACCCAAAATTCAGCTAGAAAAACTCAAAAATTAGCTAGGAAAACTCAGAAATTAGCCACAAAAACCCAAAAATTGTCAGAAAAACCCAGAAATTAGACAGAAAAACTCAAAAATTAGCTGGAAAAACTCGAAAATTGGTCATGAAACCCAAAAATTAGCCAGAAGAACTCAAAAATTAGCTAGAAAAACCCAAAAATTAGCCAAAAAAACTCAAAAATTAGCCATGAAACCCAAAAATTAGACAGAAAAAAAAATAAGCTAGAAAAAATAAAAAAATTAGCCATAAAACCCAAAAATTAGTCAATAAATCTCAAAAATTAGCCATAAAAACCAAAAATTAGCCAGAAAAACCCAAAAATTAGCCATAAAACCCAGAAATTAGACAGAAAAACTCAAAAATTTGCTGGAAAAACTCGAAAATTGGTCATGAAACCCAAAAATTAGCCAGAAAAAAAAATAAGCTGGAAAAAATAAAAAAATTAGCCATAAAACCCAAAAATTAGCCAGAAAAACCCGGAATTTAGCCAGAACAACTCAAAAATGAGCCAAAAACTCTCGAAAAATAGCCAGAAAACCCAACAATTAGCCATGAAACCCAAAAATTAGCCAGAAAAACCCAAAATTTAGCAAGAAAAACTCAAAAATTAGCCAAAAACTCTCAAAAATTAGCTAGATAAACCCAAAAATTAGCCAAAAAAACTCAAATATTAGCCATGAAACCCAAAAATTAGCCAGAAAAAAAAATTAGCTGGAAAAAATAAAAAAATTAGCCACAAAAACTCAAAAATTGTCAGAAAAACCCAAAAATTAGCCATAAAACCCAGAAACTAGACAGAAAAACTAAGAAATTAGCCGGAAACACTCGAAAATTGGTCATGAAACCCAAAAATTAGCCAGAAAAACTCAAAAATTAGCTAGAAAAACCCAAAAGTTAGCCAAAAAAACTCAAAAATTAGCCATGAAACCCAAAAATAAGCTAGAAAAACCCAATATTTAACTAGAAAAACTCCAAAATTAGCCATAAAACCCAGAAATTAGAAAAAAAACTCAAAAATTAGCTGGAAAAACTCGAAAATCAGTTATAAAACCCAAAAATTAGCCAAAAAAAACTCAAAAATTAGCCATGAAACCCAAAAATTAGCCAGAAAAAAGAAATTAACTAGAAAAAAATGGAAAAATTAGCCATAAAACCCAAAAATTTGCCAGAAAAACCCAAAATTTAGCTAGAAAAACTCAAAAATTAGCTAGGAAAACTCAGATATTAGCCACAAAAACCAAAAAATTGTCAGAAAAACCCAAAAATTAGCCATAAAACCCAGAAATTAGATAGAAACACTCGAAAATTAGCTGGAAAAACTCGAAAATTAGTCATAAATCCCAAAAATTAGCCAGAAAAACTCAAAAATTAGCTAGAAAAACCCAAAAATTAGCCATGAAACCCAAAAATTAGCCAGAAAAAAAAATTAGCTAGAAAAAATAGAAAAATTAGCCATAAAACCCAAAAATTAGCCAGAAAAACCCAGAATTTAGCCAGAAATACTCAAAAATTAGCCAAAAACTCTCAAAAATTAGCCAGAAAACACAAAAATTAGCCATAAAACCCAAAAATTAGCCGGAAAAACCCAAAATTTAGCCAGAAATACTCAAAAATTAGCCAATAAATCTCAGAAATTAGCCATAAAACCCAAAAATTAGCCAGAATAACCCAAAATTTAGCAAGAAAAACTCAAAAATTAGCTAGAAAAACCCAAAAATTAGCCATAACACCCAAAAATTAGCCAGAAAAACCCAAAAATTTGCCAGACAAACCCAAAAATTAGCAATAAAACCCTAAAATTAGCCAGAAAAACCCAAAATTTACCCAGAAAAACTCAAAAATTAGCCATAAAACCCAAAAATCACACAGAAAAACTCAGAAAGTAGCTGAAAAAACTCGAAACTTAGTCATAAAACCCAAAAATTAGCCAGAAAATCTCAGAAATTAGCTAGAAAAACCCAAAAATTAGCCAAAAAAAGTCAAAAATTAGCCATGAAACCCAAAAATTAGCCAGAAAAAAGAAATTATCTAGAAAAAAATAGAAAAATTAGCCATAAAACCCAAAAATTTGCCAGAAAAACCCAAAATTAAGCTAGAAAAACTCAGAAATTAGCTAGGAAAACTCAGAAATTAGCCACAAAAACCCAAAAATTATCAGAAAAACCCAAAAATTAGCCATAAAACCCAGAAATTAGACAGACAAACTCAAAAATTAGCTGGAAAAACTCGAAAATTTGTCATAAAACCCAAAAATTAGCCAGAAAAACAAAAAATTAGCTAGAAAAACCCAAAAATTAGCCAAAAAAACTCAAAAATCAGCCATGAAACCCAAAAATTAGCCAGAAAAAAAATTAGCTAGAAAAAATGAAAAAATTAGCCATAAAACCCAAAAATTTGCCAGAAAAACCCAAAATTTAGCTAGAAAAACTCAAAAATTAGCTAGGAAAATTCAGAAATTAGCCACAAAAACCCAAAAATTGTCAGAAAAACCCAAAAATTATCCATAAAACCAAAAATTAGACAAAAAAACTCAAAAATTAGCTAGAAAAATTCAAAAATTAGCCATAAAACCCAAAAATCAGCCAGAAAAACTCAAAAATTAGCTGGAAAAACTCAAAAACTAGCCATAAAACCCAAAAATAAGCTAGAAAAACCCAAAATTTAACTGGAAAAACTCAAAAATTAGCCATAAAACCCAAAAGTTAGCCAGAAAAACCCAAAATTCAGCTAGAAAAACTCAAAAATTAGCCACAAAAACCCAAAAATTGTCAGAAAAACCCAAAAATTGTCAGAAAAACCCAAAAATTAGCCATAAAACCCAGAAATTAGACAGAAAAACTCAAAAAGTAGCAGGAAAAACTGGAAAATTAGTCATAAAACCCAAAAATTAGCTGAAAAAAATAGGAAAATTAGCCATAAATCCAAAAATTTGCCAGAAAAACCCAAAATTTAGCTAGAAAAACTCAAAAATTTGCTAGAAAAACTCAGAAATTAGCCACAAAAACCAATAAATTGTTATAAAAGCCCAAAAATTAGCTTTGAGAACCCAATAATTAGCTATAAAACTTAAAAATTAACTAGAAAAACTCAACAATTAGCCATAAAACCCAAAAATTAGCTAGAGAAACTCCAAAATTGGTTAGAAAAACTCAGAAATCAGCTAGAAAAACTCAAAAATTAGCCATAAAAACTCAAAAATTAGCCACAAAAACTCGAAAGTTATCCTTAAAAATCCACAAATTAGCCATAAAAACCAAAAAATTGGCCATAAAACCCAGGAATTAGCCAGAAAAACAAGATAATTAGCTAGGAAAACTCAGAAATTAGCCACAAAAACCCAACAATTGGCTAGAAAAACTCAGAAATTAGCCACAAAAACCCAACAATTGGCTAGAAAAACTCAGAAATTAGCAACAAAAACCAAAAATTAGCCCTAAAAAAACAGAAATTAGCCATAAAACCCAAAAATTAGCCACAAAAACCCAACAATCAGCTAGAAAAACACAGAAATTAGTCACAAAACCCAAAATTGTTAGAGAAACCCAAAACTTAGCTATGAAAACCCAAAAATTCGTTAGAAAACCTCAAAAATTATTCATAAAAACCCAAAAATTAACCATAAAACCCAAAAATTAGCTAGAGAAACTCAAAAAGTAGCTAGAAAAACTCAGAAATTAGCAACAAAACCCAAAAATTAGCCATAAAAAACCAAAAATTAGCCATAAAACCCAAAAATTAGCCACAAAAACCCAACAATCAGCTGGAAAAACAAAAAAATTAGTCACAAAACCCAAAAATTAGTTAGAAAACCTCAAAAATTATTCATAAAAACCCAAAAATTAACCATAAAACCCGAAAATTAGCTAGAGAAACTCAAAAAGTAGCTAGAAAAACTCAGAAATTAGCAACAAAACCCAAAAATTAGCCATAAAAAACCAAAAATTAGCCATAAAATCCAAAAATTAGCCACAAAAACCCAACAATCAGCTGGAAAAACACAGAAATTGGTCATAAAACCCAAAAATTGTTAGAAAAACCCAAAAATTAGCCATAAAACCCGAAAATAAGCTAGAAAAACCCAAAAATTAGCCAGAAAAACCCAAAATTCAGCCAGAAAGACTCAAAAATTAGCCATAAAACTCAAAAATCACACAGAAAAACTCAGAAAGTAGCTAAAAAACTCGAAAATTAGTCATAAAACCCAAAAATTAGCCAGAACATCTCAAAAATCAGCTGAAAAAAACCCAAAAATTAGCCAAAAAAACTCAAAAATTAGCCATGAAACTCAGAAATTAGCCAGAAAAAAAAAGAGATGGAAAAAATAAAAAAATTAGCCATAAAGCCCAAACATTTGCCAGAAAAACCCAAAATTCAGCTAGAAAAACTCAAAAATTAGCTAGGAAAACTCAGAAATTAGCCACAAAAACCCAAAAATTGTCAGAAAAACCCAGAAATTAGACAGAAAAACTCAAAAATTAGCTGGAAAAACTCGAAAATTGGTCATGAAACCCAAAAATTAGCCAGAAGAACTCAAAAATTAGCTAGAAAAACCCAAAAATTAGCCAAAAAAACTCAAAAATTAGCCATGAAACCCAAAAATTAGCCAGAAAAAAAAATAAGCTAGAAAAAATAAAAAAATTAGCCATAAAACCCAAAAATTAGTCAATAAATCTCAAAAATTAGCCATAAAAACCAAAAATTAGCCAGAAAAAAACCAAAAATTAGCCATAAAACCCAGAAATTAGACAGAAAAACTCAAAAATTTGCTGGAAAAAACTCGAAAATTGGTCATGAAACCCAAAAATTAGCCAGAAAAAAAAATAAGCTGGAAAAAATAAAAAAATTAGCCATAAAACCCAAAAATTAGCCAGAAAAACCCGGAATTTAGCCAGAACAACTCAAAAATGAGCCAAAAACTCTCGAAAAATAGCCAGAAAACCCAACAATTAGCCATGAAACCCAAAAATTAGCCAGAAAAACCCAAAATTTAGCAAGAAAAACTCAAAAATTAGCCAAAAACTCTCAAAAATTAGCTAGATAAACCCAAAAATTAGCCAAAAAAACTCAAATATTAGCCATGAAACCCAAAAATTAGCCAGAAAAAAAAATTAGCTGGAAAAAATAAAAAATTGACCACAAAAACTCAAAAATTGTCAGAAAAACCCAAAAATTAGCCATAAAACCCAGAAACTAGACAGAAAAACTAAGAAATTAGCCGGAAACACTCGAAAATTGGTCATGAAACCCAAAAATTAGCTGGAAAAACTCGAAAATTAGTTATAAAACCCAAAAATTAGCCAAAAAAAACTCAAAAATTAGCCATGAAACCCAAAAATTAGCCAGAAAAAAGAAATTAACTAGAAAAAAATGGGAAAATTAGCCATAAAACCCAAAAATTTGCCAGAAAAATCCAAAATTTAGCTAGAAAAACTCAAAAATTAGCTAGGAAAACTCAGATATTAGCCACAAAAACCAAAAAATTGTCAGAAAAACCCAAAAATTAGCCATAAAACCCAGAAATTAGATAGAAACACTCGAAAATTAGCTGGAAAAACTCGAAAATTAGTCATAAATCCCAAAAATTAGCCAGAAAAACTCAAAAATTAGCTAGAAAAACCCAAAAATTAGCCATGAAACCCAAAAATTAGCCAGAAAAAAAAATTAGCTAGAAAAAATAGAAAAATTAGCCATAAAACCCAAAAATTAGCCAGAAAAACCCTGAATTCAGCCAGAAATACTCAAAAATTAGCCAAAAACTCTCAAAAATTAGCCAGAAAACACAAAAATTAGCCATAAAACCCAAAAATTAGCCGGAAAAACCCAAAATTTAGCCAGAAATACTCAAAAATTAGCCAATAAATCTCAGAAATTAGCCATAAAACCCAAAAATTAGCCAGAATAACCCAAAATTTAGCAAGAAAAACTCAAAAATTAGCTAGAAAAACCCAAAAATTAGCCATAACACCCGAAAATTAGCCAGAAAAACCCAAAAATTTGCCAGACAAACCCAAAAATTAGCAATAAAACCCTAAAATTAGCCAGAAAAACCCAAAATTTACCCAGAAAAACTCAAAAATTAGCCATAAAACCCAAAAATCACACAGAAAAACTCAGAAAGTAGCTGAAAAAACTCGAAAATTAGTCATAAAACCCAAAAATTAGCCAGAAAATCTCAAAAATCAGCTGGAAAAACCCAAAAATTAGCCAAAAAAACTCAAAAATCAGCCATGAAACTCAGAAATTAGCCAGAAAAAAAATAAGAGAAAAAATAAAAAAATTAGCCATAAAGCCCAAAAATTTGCCAGAAAAACCCAAAATTCAGCTAGAAAAACTCAAAAATTAGCTAGGAAAACTCAGAAATTAGCCACAAAAACCCAAAAATTGTCAGAAAAACCCAAAAATTAGCCATAAAACCCAGAAATTAGACGAAAAAACTCAAAAATTAGCTGGAAAAACTCGAAAATTAGTCATAAAACTCAAAAATTAGCCAGAAAAACTCAAAAATTAGCTAGAAAAACTCAAAAATTAGCTAGAAAAACCCAAAAATTAACCAGAAAAACTCAAAAATTAGCCATGAAACCCAAAAATTAGCCATAAAACCCGAAAATAAGCTAGAAAAACCCAAAAATTAGCCAGAAAAACCCAAAATTCAGCCAGAAAGACTCAAAAATTAGCCATAAAACTCAAAAATCACACAGAAAAACTCAGAAAGTAGCTAAAAAACTCGAAAATTAGTCATAAAACCCAAAAATTAGCCATGAAACTCAGAAATTAGCCAGAAAAAAAAAGAGATGGAAAAAATAAAAAAATTAGCCATAAAGCCCAAACATTTGCCAGAAAAACCCAAAATTCAGCTAGAAAAACTCAAAAATTAGCTAGGAAAACTCAGAAATTAGCCACAAAAACCCAAAAATTGTCAGAAAAACCCAGAAATTAGACAGAAAAACTCAAAAATTAGCTGGAAAAACTCAAAAATTGGTCATGAAACCCAAAAATTAGCCAGAAGAACTCAAAAATTAGCTAGAAAAACCCAAAAATTAGCCAAAAAAACTCAAAAATTAGCCATGAAACCCAAAAATTAGCCAGAAAAAAAAATAAGCTAGAAAAAATAAAAAAATTAGCCATAAAACCCAAAAATTAGTCAATAAATCTCAAAAATTAGCCATAAAAACCAAAAATTAGCCAGAAAAAACCAAAAATTAGCCATAAAACCCAGAAATTAGACAGAAAAACTCAAAAATTTGCTGGAAAAACTCGAAAATTGGTCATGAAACCCAAAAATTAGCCAGAAAAAAAAATAAGCTGGAAAAAATAAAAAAATTAGCCATAAAACCCAAAAATTAGCCAGAAAAACCCGGAATTTAGCCAGAACAACTCAAAAATGAGCCAAAAACTCTCGAAAAATAGCCAGAAAACCCAACAATTAGCCATGAAACCCAAAAATTAGCCAGAAAAACCCAAAATTTAGCAAGAAAAACTCAAAAATTAGCCAAAAACTCTCAAAAATTAGCTAGATAAACCCAAAAATTAGCCAAAAAAACTCAAATATTAGCCATGAAACCCAAAAATTAGCCAGAAAAAAAATTAGCTGGAAAAAATAAAAAAATTAGCCACAAAAACTCAAAAATTGTCAGAAAAACCCAAAAATTAGCCATAAAACCCAGAAACTAGACAGAAAAACTAAGAAATTAGCCGGAAACACTCGAAAATTGGTCATGAAACCCAAAAATTAGCCAGAAAAACTCAAAAATTAGCTAGAAAAACCCAAAAGTTAGCCAAAAAAACTCAAAAATTAGCCATGAAACCCAAAAATAAGCTAGAAAAACCCAATATTTAACTAGAAAAACTCCAAAATTAGCCATAAAACCCAGAAATTAGAAAAAAAACTCAAAAATTAGCTGGAAAAACTCGAAAATCAGTTATAAAACCCAAAAATTAGCCAAAAAAAACTCAAAAATTAGCCATGAAACCCAAAAATTAGCCAGAAAAAAGAAATTAACTAGAAAAAAATGGAAAAATTAGCCATAAAACCCAAAAATTTGCCAGAAAAACCCAAAATTTAGCTAGAAAAACTCAAAAATTAGCTAGAAAAACCCAAAAATTAGCCATGAAACCCAAAAATTAGCCAGAAAAAAAAATTAGCTAGAAAAAATAGAAAAATTAGCCATAAAACCCAAAAATTAGCCAGAAAAACCCAGAATTTAGCCAGAAATACTCAAAAATTAGCCAAAAACTCTCAAAAATTAGCCAGAAAACACAAAAATTAGCCATAAAACCCAAAAATTAGCCGGAAAAACCCAAAATTTAGCCAGAAATACTCAAAAATTAGCCAATAAATCTCAGAAATTAGCCATAAAACCCAAAAATTAGCCAGAATAACCCAAAATTTAGCAAGAAAAACTCAAAAATTAGCTAGAAAAACCCAAAAATTAGCCATAACACCCAAAAATTAGCCAGAAAAACCCAAAAATTTGCCAGACAAACCCAAAAATTAGCAATAAAACCCTAAAATTAGCCAGAAAAACCCAAAATTTACCCAGAAAAACTCAAAAATTAGCCATAAAACCCAAAAATCACACAGAAAAACTCAGAAAGTAGCTGAAAAAACTCGAAACTTAGTCATAAAACCCAAAAATTAGCCAGAAAATCTCAGAAATTAGCTAGAAAAACCCAAAAATTAGCCAAAAAAAGTCAAAAATTAGCCATGAAACCCAAAAATTAGCCAGAAAAAAGAAATTATCTAGAAAAAAATAGAAAAATTAGCCATAAAACCCAAAAATTTGCCAGAAAAACCCAAAATTAAGCTAGAAAAACCCAAAAATTAGCCATAAAACCCAGAAATTAGACAGACAAACTCAAAAATTAGCTGGAAAAACTCGAAAATTTGTCATAAAACCCAAAAATTAGCCAGAAAAACAAAAAATTAGCTAGAAAAACCCAAAAATTAGCCAAAAAAACTCAAAAATCAGCCATGAAACCCAAAAATTAGCCAGAAAAAAAATTAGCTAGAAAAAATAAAAAAATTAGCCATAAAACCCAAAAATTAGCCATATAACCCACTAATTAGCCAGAAAAACCCAGAATTTAGCCAGAAAAACTCAAAACTTAGCCAAAACCTCTAAAAAATTAGCCAGAAAACCCAAAAATTAGCAATAAAACCCAAAAATTAGCCAGAAAAACCCAAAATTCAGCCAGGAAAACTCAAAAATTAGCCAATAAATCTCAAAAATTAGCCATAGAACCCAAAAATTAGCCAGAAAAACCCAAAATTCAGCTAGAAAAACTCAGATATTAGCTAGAAAAACCCAAAAATTAGCTAGAGAAACTCAAAAATTAGCCACAAAAATACAAGAATTAGCCACAAAAATACAAGAATTAGCTATAAAACCCAAGAATTAGTTAGAAAAACTCAAAAATTAGCCATAAAACCCAAAATTTAGCCAGAAAAACTCAAAAATTAGCTAGAAAAACTCAAAACTTAGCCGAAAAAACTCAAAAATTAGCCATGAAACCCAAAAATTAGCCAGAAAAAAGGAATTAGCTGGAAAAAATAAAAAAATTAGCCATAAAACCCAAAATTTAGCCATAAAATCCAGAAATTAGACAGAAAAACCCAAAAATTAGACAGGAAAACTCGAAAAATAGCTAGATAAACCCAAAAATTAGCCAAAAAAACTCAAATATTAGCCATGAAACCCAAAAATTAGCCAGAAAAAAAATTAGCTGGGAAAAATAAAAAAATTAGCCATAAAACCCAAAAATTTGCCATAAAACCCAAAAATCAGCCAGAAGAACCCGGAATTAAGCCAGAAAAACTCAAAAATAGCCAAAAACTCTTAAAAAATAGCCAGAAAACCCAAAAATTAGCCATAAAACCCAAAAATTAGCCAGAACAACCCAAAATTTAGCCAGAAAGACTCAAAAATTAGCCAGTAAATCTCAAAAATTAGCCATAAAACCCAAAAATTAGTTAGAAAAACCCGAAATTTAGCAAGAAAAACTCAAAAATTAGCCAAAAACTCTCAAAAATTAGCCATAAAACCCAGAAATTAGCCAGAAAAACCCAAAAATTTGCCAGACAAACCCAAAAATTAGCAATAAAACCCAAAAATTAGCCAGAAAAACCCAAAATTTAGCCAAAAAATTCAAAAATCAGCCATGAAACCCAAAAATTAGCCAGAAAAAAAAATTAGCTAGAAAAAATAAAAAAATTTGCAATAAAACCCAAAAATTTGACAGAAAAACCCAAAATTTAGCTGGAAAAACTCAAAAATTAGCTAGGAAAACTCAGAAATTAGCCACAAAAACCCAAAAATTGTCAGAAAAACTCAAAAATTAGCCATAAAATCCAGAAATTAGACAGAAAAACCCAAAAATTAGCCAGGAAAACTCAAAAAATAGCTAGATAAACCCAAAAATTAGCCAAAAAAACTCAAATATTAGCCATGAAACCCAAAAATTAGCCAGAAAAAAAAATTAGCTAGAAAAAATAAAAAAATTAGCCATAAAACCCAAAAATTAGCCATAAAACCCAAAAACTAGCCAGAAAAACCCGGAATTAAGCCAGAAAAACTCAAAAATAGCCAAAAACTCTCAAAAAATAGCCAGAAAACCCAAAAATTAACCATAAAACCCAAAAATTAGCCAGAAAAACCTAAAATTTAGCCAGAAAGACTCAAAAATTAGCCAGTAAATCTCAAAAATTAGCTATAAAACCCAAAAATTAGCCAGAAAAACCCGAAATTTAGCAAGAAAAACTCAAAAATTAGCCAAAAACTCTCAAAAATTAGCCATAAAACCCAGAAATTAGCCAGAAAAACCCAAAAATTTGCCAGACAAACCCAAAAATTAGCAAAAAAAACCCAAGAATTAGCCAGAAAAACCCAAAATTTAGCCAGAAAAACTCAAAAATTAGCCATAAAACTCAAAAATCACACAGAAAAACTCAGAAAGTAGCTAAAAAAACCCAAAAACTTGCCATAAAACCCAGAAGTTAGACAGAAAAACTCAAAAATTAGCCGGAAAAACTCGAAAATTGGTCATGAAACCCAAAAATTAGCCAGAAAAACTCAAAAATTAGCTAGAAAAACCCAAAAGCTATCCAAAAAAACTCAAAAATTAGCCATGAAACCCAAAAATCAGCCAGAAAAAAAAATTAGCTAGAAAAAATGAAAAAATTAGCCATAAAACCCAAAAATTTGCCAGAAAAACCCAAAAATTAGCTAGAAAAACCCGGAATTAAGCCAGAAAAACTCAAAAATAGCCAAAAACTCTTAAAAAATAGCCAGAAAACCCAAAAATTAGCGATAAAACCCAAAAATTAGCCAGAAAAACCCAAAAATTAGCCAGAAAAACCCAAAATTTAGCCAGAAAGACTCAAAAATTAGCCAGTAAATCTCAAAAATTAGCCATAAAACCCAAAAATTAGCCAGAAAAACCCGAAATTTAGCAAGAAAAACTCAAAAATTAGCCAAAAACTCTCAAAAATTATCCATAAAACCCAGAAATTAGCCAGAAAAACCCAAAAATTTGCCAGACAAACCCAAAAATTAGCAATAAAACCCAAAAATTAGCCAGAAAAACCCAAAATTTAGCCAAAAAATTCAAAAATTAGCCATGAAACCCAAAAATTAGCCAGAAAAAAAAATTAGCTAGAAAAAATAAAAAAATTTGCCATAAAACCCAAAAATTTGACAGAAAAACCCAAAATTTAGCTGGAAAAACTCAAAAATTAGCTATGAAAACTCAGAAATTAGCCACAAAAACCCAAAAATTGTCAGAAAAACCCAAAAATTAGCCATATAATCCAGAAATTAGACAGAAAAACCCAAAAATTAGCCAGGAAAACTCAAAAAATAGCTAGATAAACCCAAAAATTAGCCAAAAAAACTCAAATATTAGACATGAAACCCAAAAATTAGCCAGAAAAAAAAATTAGCTGGAAAAAATGAAAAAATTAGCCATAAAACCCAAAAATTTGACAGAAAAACCCAAAATTTAGCTGGAAAAACTCAAAAATTAGCTGGAAAAACTCAGAAATTAGCCACAAAAACTCAAAAATTGTCAGAAAAACCCAAAAATTAGCCATAAAACCCAGAAGTTAGACAGAAAAACTCAAAAATTAGCCGGAAAAACTCGAAAATTGGTCATGAAACCCAAAAATTAGCCAGAAAAACTCAAAAATTAGCTAGAAAAACCCAAAAATTATCCAAAAAAACTCAAAAATTAGCCATGAAACCCAAAAATTAGCCAGAAAAAAAAATTAGCTAGAAAAAATAAAAAAATTAGCCATAAAACCCAAAAATTAGCCATAAAACCCAAAAACTAGCCAGAAAAACCCGGAATTAAGCCAGAAAAACTCAAAAATAGCCAAAAACTCTTAAAAAATAGCCAGAAAACCCAAAAATTAACCATAAAACCCAAGAATTAGCCAGAAAAACCCAAAATTTAGCCAGAAAAACTCAAAAATTAGCCATAAAACTCAAAAATCACACATAAAAACTCAGAAAGTAGCTAAAAAAAACCCAAAAATTTGCCATAAAACCCAGAAGTTAGACAGAAAAACTCAAAAATTAGCCGGAAAAACTCGAAAATTGGTCATGAAACCCAAAAATTAGCCAGAAAAACTCAAAAATTAGCTAGAAAAACCCAAAAGCTATCCAAAAAAACTCAAAAATTAGCCATGAAACCCAAAAATCAACCAGAAAAAAAAATTAGCTAGAAAAAATGAAAAAATTAGCCATAAAACCCAAAAATTAGCCATAAAACCCAAAAATTAGCCAGAAAAACCCAGAATTAAGCCAGAAAAACTCGAAAATTAGCTAGGAAAACTCAGAAATTAGCCACAAAAACCCAAAAATTGTCAGAAAAACCCAAAAATTAGCCATAAAATCCAGAAATTAGACAGGAAAACCCAAAAATTAGCCAGGAAAACTCAAAAAATAGCTAGATAAACCCAAAAATTAGCCAAAAAAACTCAAATATCAGCCATGAAACCCAAAAATTAGCCAGAAAAAAAAATTAGCTGGAAAAAATAAAAAAATTAGCCATAAAACCCAAAAATTTGACAGAAAAACCCAAAATTTAGCTGGAAAAACTCAAAAATTAGCTGAAAAAACTCAGAAATTAGCCACAAAAACTCAAAAATTGTCAGAAAAACCCAAAAATTAGCCATAAAACCCAGAAGTTAGACAGAAAAACTCAAAAATTAGCCGGAAAAACTCGAAAATTGGTCATGAAACCCAAAAATTAGCCAGAAAAACTCAAAAATTAGCTAGAAAAACCCAAAAATTATCCAAAAAAACTCAAAAATTAGCCATGAAACCCAAAAATTAGCCAGAAAAAAGAATTAGCTAGAAAAAATAAAAAAATTAGCTATAAAACCCAAAAATTAGCCATAAAACCCAAAAACTAGCCAGAAAAACCCGGAATTAAGCCAGAAAAACTCAAAAATAGCCAAAAACTCTTAAAAAAATAGCCAGAAAACCCAAAAATTAGTCATAAAACCCAAAAATTAGCCAGAAAAACCCAAAATTTAGCCAGAAAGACTCAAAAATTAGCCAGTAAATCTCAAAAATTAGCCATAAAACCCAAAAATTAGCCAGAAAAACCCGAAATTTAGCAAGAAAAACTCAAAAATTAGCCAAAAACTCTCAAAAATTAGCCATAAAACCCAGAAATTAGCCAGAAAAACCCAAAAATTTGCCAGACAAACCCAAAAATTAGCAATAAAACCCAATAATTAGCCATAAAACCCAAAAATTAGCCAGAAAAACCCAAAATTTAGCCAGAAAGACTCAAAAATTAGCCAGTAAATCTCAAAAATTAGCCATAAAACCCAAAAGTTAGCCAGAAAAACCCGAAATTTAGCAAGAAAAACTCAAAAATTAGCCGAAAACTCTCAAAAATTAGCCATAAAACCCAGAAATTAGCCAGAAAAACCCAAAAATTTGCCAGACAAACCCAAAAATTAGCAATAAAACCCAAAAATTAGCCAGAAAAACCCAAAATTTTGCCAGAAAAACTCAAAAATTAGCCATAAAACTCAAAAATCACACAGAAAAACTCAAAAATTAGCTAGAAAAACCCAAAAATTAGCCTAAAAAACTCAAAAATTAGCCATGAAACCCAAAAATAAGCTAGAAAAACCCAAAATTTAGCTAGAAAAACTCAAAAATTAGCTAGGAAAACTCAGAAATTAGCCACAAAAACCCAAAAATTGTCAGAAAAACCCAAAAATTGTCAGAAAAACCCAAAAATTAGCCATAAAACCCAGAAATTAGACAGAAAAACTCAAAAAGTAGCAGGAAAAACTCGAAAATTAGTCATAAAACCCAAAAATTAGCTAGAAAAAATAGGAAAATTAGCCATAAAACCCAAAAATTTGCCAGAAAAACCCAAAATTTAGCTAGAAAAACTCAAAAATTAGCTAGGAAAACTCAGAAATTAGCCACAAATCCCAAAAATTGTCAAAAAACCCAAAAATTAGCCAAAAAACTCAAAAATTAGCCATGAAACCCAAAAATTAGCCAGAAAAACCCAAAATTTAGCCAGGAAAACTCAAAAATTAGCCAATAAATCTCAAAAATCAGCCATAGAACCCAAAAATTAGCCAGAAAAACCCAAAATTTAGCTAGAAAAACTCAAAAATTAGCTATAAAAACCCAAAAATTAGCCAAAAAACTCAAAAATTAGCCATAAAACCCAAAAATTAGCTAGAAAAAATAAAAAAATTAGCCATAAAACCCAAAAATTAGCCATAAAACCCAATAATTAGCCAGAAAAACCCAGAATTTAGCCAGGAAAACTCAAAAATTAGCCAATAAATCTCAAAAATTAGCCAGAAAACCCAAAAATTAGCAATAAATTCCAAAAATTAGCCAGAAAAACTCAAAATTTAGCCAGGAAAACTCAAAAATTAGCCAATAAATCTCAAAAATTAGCCATAGAACCCAAAATCTAGCCAGAAAAACCCAAAATTTAGCTAGAAAAACTCAAATATTAGCTAAAAAAACCCAAAAATTAGCTAGAGAAACTCAAAAATTAGCCACAAAAATACAAGAATAAGCCACAAAAATACAAGAATTAGCTATGAAACCCTAGAATTAGTTAGCAAAACTCAAAAATTAGCCATAAAACCCTAAAATTAGCCAGAAAAACTCAAAAATTAGCCAGAAAAACCCAAAAATTAGCTAGAGAAACTCAAAAATTAGCCACAAAAATACAAGAATTAGCCACAAAAATACAAGAATTAGCCATAAAACCCAATAATTAGCCAGAAAAACCCAGAATTTAGCCAGTAAATCTCAAAAATTAGCCATAAAACCCAAAAATTAGCCAGAAAAACCCGAAATTTAGCAAGAAAAACTCAAAAATTAGCCAAAAACTCTCAAAAATTAGCCATAAAACCCAGAAATTAGCCAGAAAAACCCAAAAATTTGCCAGACAAACCCAAAAATTAGCAATAAAACCCAAAAATTAGCCAGAAAAACCCAAAATTTAGCCAAAAAATTCAAAAATTAGCCATGAAACCCAAAAATTAGCCAGAAAAAAAAATTAGCTAGAAAAAAATAAAAAAATTTGCCATAAAACCCAAAAATTTGACAAAAAAACCCAAAATTTAGCTGGAAAAACTCAAAAATTAGCTAGGAAAACTCAGAAATTAGCCACAAAAACCCAAAAATTGTCAGAAAAACCCAAAAATTAGCCATAAAATCCAGAAATTAGACAGGAAAACCCAAAAATTAGCCAGGAAAACTCAAAAAATAGCTAGATAAACCCAAAAATTAGCCAAAAAAACTCAAATATTAGCCATGAAACCCAAAAATTAGCCAGAAAAACCCAAAATTTACCCAGAAAAACTCAAAAATTAGCCATAAAACCCAAAAATCACACAGAAAAACTCAGAAAGTAGCTGAAAAAACTCGAAACTTAGTCATAAAACCCAAAAATTAGCCAGAAAATCTCAGAAATTAGCTAGAAAAACCCAAAAATTAGCCAAAAAAAGTCAAAAATTAGCCATGAAACCCAAAAATTAGCCAGAAAAAAGAAATTATCTAGAAAAAAATAGAAAAATTAGCCATAAAACCCAAAAATTTGCCAGAAAAACCCAAAATTAAGCTAGAAAAACTCAGAAATTAGCTAGGAAAACTCAGAAATTAGCCACAAAAACCCAAAAATTATCAGAAAAACCCAAAAATTAGCCATAAAACCCAGAAATTAGACAGACAAACTCAAAAATTAGCTGGAAAAACTCGAAAATTTGTCATAAAACCCAAAAATTAGCCAGAAAAACAAAAAATTAGCTAGAAAAACCCAAAAATTAGCCAAAAAAACTCAAAAATCAGCCATGAAACCCAAAAATTAGCCAGAAAAAAAATTAGCTAGAAAAAATAAAAAAATTAGCCATAAAACCCAAAAATTAGCCATATAACCCACTAATTAGCCAGAAAAACCCAGAATTTAGCCAGAAAAACTCAAAACTTAGCCAAAACCTCTAAAAAATTAGCCAGAAAACCCAAAAATTAGCAATAAAACCCAAAAATTAGCCAGAAAAACCCAAAATTCAGCCAGGAAAACTCAAAAATTAGCCAATAAATCTCAAAAATTAGCCATAGAACCCAAAAATTAGCCAGAAAAACCCAAAATTCAGCTAGAAAAACTCAGATATTAGCTAGAAAAACCCAAAAATTAGCTAGAGAAACTCAAAAATTAGCCACAAAAATACAAGAATTAGCCACAAAAATACAAGAATTAGCTATAAAACCCAAGAATTAGTTAGAAAAACTCAAAAATTAGCCATAAAACCCAAAATTTAGCCAGAAAAACTCAAAAATTAGCTAGAAAAACTCAAAACTTAGCCGAAAAAACTCAAAAATTAGCCATGAAACCCAAAAATTAGCCAGAAAAAAGGAATTAGCTGGAAAAAATAAAAAAATTAGCCATAAAACCCAAAATTTAGCCATAAAATCCAGAAATTAGACAGAAAAACCCAAAAATTAGACAGGAAAACTCGAAAAATAGCTAGATAAACCCAAAAATTAGCCAAAAAAACTCAAATATTAGCCATGAAACCCAAAAATTAGCCAGAAAAAAAATTAGCTGGAAAAAATAAAAAAATTAGCCATAAAACCCAAAAATTTGCCATAAAACCCAAAAATCAGCCAGAAGAACCCGGAATTAAGCCAGAAAAACTCAAAAATAGCCAAAAACTCTTAAAAAATAGCCAGAAAACCCAAAAATTAGCCATAAAACCCAAAAATTAGCCAGAACAACCCAAAATTTAGCCAGAAAGACTCAAAAATTAGCCAGTAAATCTCAAAAATTAGCCATAAAACCCAAAAATTAGTTAGAAAAACCCGAAATTTAGCAAGAAAAACTCAAAAATTAGCCAAAAACTCTCAAAAATTAGCCATAAAACCCAGAAATTAGCCAGAAAAACCCAAAAATTTGCCAGACAAACCCAAAAATTAGCAATAAAACCCAAAAATTAGCCAGAAAAACCCAAAATTTAGCCAAAAAATTCAAAAATCAGCCATGAAACCCAAAAATTAGCCAGAAAAAAAAATTAGCTAGAAAAAATAAAAAAATTTGCAATAAAACCCAAAAATTTGACAGAAAAACCCAAAATTTAGCTGGAAAAACTCAAAACTTAGCTAGGAAAACTCAGAAATTAGCCACAAAAACCCAAAAATTGTCAGAAAAACTCAAAAATTAGCCATAAAATCCAGAAATTAGACAGAAAAACCCAAAAATTAGCCAGGAAAACTCAAAAAATAGCTAGATAAACCCAAAAATTAGCCAAAAAAACTCAAATATTAGCCATGAAACCCAAAAATTAGCCAGAAAAAAAAATTAGCTAGAAAAAATAAAAAAATTAGCCATAAAACCAAAAAATTAGCCATAAAACCCAAAAACTAGCCAGAAAAACCCGGAATTAAGCCAGAAAAACTCAAAAATAGCCAAAAACTCTCAAAAAATAGCCAGAAAACCCAAAAATTAACCATAAAACCCAAAAATTAGCCAGAAAAACCTAAAATTTAGCCAGAAAGACTCAAAAATTAGCCAGTAAATCTCAAAAATTAGCTATAAAACCCAAAAATTAGCCAGAAAAACCCGAAATTTAGCAAGAAAAACTCAAAAATTAGCCAAAAACTCTCAAAAATTAGCCATAAAACCCAGAAATTAGCCAGAAAAACCCAAAAATTTGCCAGACAAACCCAAAAATTAGCAAAAAAACCCAAGAATTAGCCAGAAAAACCCAAAATTTAGCCAGAAAAACTCAAAAATTAGCCATAAAACTCAAAAATCACACAGAAAAACTCAGAAAGTAGCTAAAAAAACCCAAAAATTTGCCATAAAACCCAGAAGTTAGACAGAAAAACTCAAAAATTAGCCGGAAAAACTCGAAAATTGGTCATGAAACCCAAAAATTAGCCAGAAAAACTCAAAAATTAGCTAGAAAAACCCAAAAGCTATCCAAAAAAACTCAAAAATTAGCCATGAAACCCAAAAATCAGCCAGAAAAAAAAATTAGCTAGAAAAAATGAAAAAATTAGCCATAAAACCCAAAAATTTGCCAGAAAAACCCAAAAATTAGCTAGAAAAACCCGGAATTAAGCCAGAAAAACTCAAAAATAGCCAAAAACTCTTAAAAAATAGCCAGAAAACCCAAAAATTAGCGATAAAACCCAAAAATTAGCCAGAAAAACCCAAAAATTAGCCAGAAAAACCCAAAATTTAGCCAGAAAGACTCAAAAATTAGCCAGTAAATCTCAAAAATTAGCCATAAAACCCAAAAATTAGCCAGAAAAACCCGAAATTTAGCAAGAAAAACTCAAAAATTAGCCAAAAACTCTCAAAAATTATCCATAAAACCCAGAAATTAGCCAGAAAAACCCAAAAATTTGCCAGACAAACCCAAAAATTAGCAATAAAACCCAAAAATTAGCCAGAAAAACCCAAAATTTAGCCAAAAAATTCAAAAATTAGCCATGAAACCCAAAAATTAGCCAGAAAAAAAAATTAGCTAGAAAAAATAAAAAAATTTGCCATAAAACCCAAAAATTTGACAGAAAAACCCAAAATTTAGCTGGAAAAACTCAAAAATTAGCTATGAAAACTCAGAAATTAGCCACAAAAACCCAAAAATTGTCAGAAAAACCCAAAAATTAGCCATATAATCCAGAAATTAGACAGAAAAACCCAAAAATTAGCCAGGAAAACTCAAAAAATAGCTAGATAAACCCAAAAATTAGCCAAAAAAACTCAAATATTAGACATGAAACCCAAAAATTAGCCAGAAAAAAAAATTAGCTGGAAAAAATGAAAAAATTAGCCATAAAACCCAAAAATTTGACAGAAAAACCCAAAATTTAGCTGGAAAAACTCAAAAATTAGCTGGAAAAACTCAGAAATTAGCCACAAAAACTCAAAAATTGTCAGAAAAACCCAAAAATTAGCCATAAAACCCAGAAGTTAGACAGAAAAACTCAAAAATTAGCCGGAAAAACTCGAAAATTGGTCATGAAACCCAAAAATTAGCCAGAAAAACTCAAAAATTAGCTAGAAAAACCCAAAAATTATCCAAAAAAACTCAAAAATTAGCCATGAAACCCAAAAATTAGCCAGAAAAAAAAATTAGCTAGAAAAAATAAAAAAATTAGCCATAAAACCCAAAAATTAGCCATAAAACCCAAAAACTAGCCAGAAAAACCCGGAATTAAGCCAGAAAAACTCAAAAATAGCCAAAAACTCTTAAAAAATAGCCAGAAAACCCAAAAATTAACCATAAAACCCAAGAATTAGCCAGAAAAACCCAAAATTTAGCCAGAAAAACTCAAAAATTAGCCATAAAACTCAAAAATCACACATAAAAACTCAGAAAGTAGCTAAAAAAACCCAAAAATTTGCCATAAAACCCAGAAGTTAGACAGAAAAACTCAAAAATTAGCCGGAAAAACTCGAAAATTGGTCATGAAACCCAAAAATTAGCCAGAAAAACTCAAAAATTAGCTAGAAAAACCCAAAAGCTATCCAAAAAAACTCAAAAATTAGCCATGAAACCCAAAAATCAACCAGAAAAAAAAATTAGCTAGAAAAAATGAAAAAATTAGCCATAAAACCCAAAAATTAGCCATAAAACCCAAAAATTAGCCAGAAAAACCCAGAATTAAGCCAGAAAAACTCGAAAATTAGCTAGGAAAACTCAGAAATTAGCCACAAAAACCCAAAAATTGTCAGAAAAACCCAAAAATTAGCCATAAAATCCAGAAATTAGACAGGAAAACCCAAAAATTAGCCAGGAAAACTCAAAAAATAGCTAGATAAACCCAAAAATTAGCCAAAAAAACTCAAATATCAGCCATGAAACCCAAAAATTAGCCAGAAAAAAAAATTAGCTGGAAAAAATAAAAAAATTAGCCATAAAACCCAAAAATTTGACAGAAAAACCCAAAATTTAGCTGGAAAAACTCAAAAATTAGCTGAAAAAACTCAGAAATTAGCCACAAAAACTCAAAAATTGTCAGAAAAACCCAAAAATTAGCCATAAAACCCAGAAGTTAGACAGAAAAACTCAAAAATTAGCCGGAAAAACTCGAAAATTGGTCATGAAACCCAAAAATTAGCCAGAAAAACTCAAAAATTAGCTAGAAAAACCCAAAAATTATCCAAAAAAACTCAAAAATTAGCCATGAAACCCAAAAATTAGCCAGAAAAAAGAATTAGCTAGAAAAAATAAAAAAATTAGCTATAAAACCCAAAAATTAGCCATAAAACCCAAAAACTAGCCAGAAAAACCCAGAATTAAGCCAGAAAAACTCAAAAATAGCCAAAAACTCTTAAAAAAATAGCCAGAAAACCCAAAAATTAGTCATAAAACCCAAAAATTAGCCAGAAAAACCCAAAATTTAGCCAGAAAGACTCAAAAATTAGCCAGTAAATCTCAAAAATTAGCCATAAAACCCAAAAATTAGCCAGAAAAACCCGAAATTTAGCAAGAAAAACTCAAAAATTAGCCAAAAACTCTCAAAAATTAGCCATAAAACCCAGAAATTAGCCAGAAAAACCCAAAAATTTGCCAGACAAACCCAAAAATTAGCAATAAAACCCAATAATTAGCCATAAAACCCAAAAATTAGCCAGAAAAACCCAAAATTTAGCCAGAAAGACTCAAAAATTAGCCAGTAAATCTCAAAAATTAGCCATAAAACCCAAAAGTTAGCCAGAAAAACCCGAAATTTAGCAAGAAAAACTCAAAAATTAGCCGAAAACTCTCAAAAATTAGCCATAAAACCCAGAAATTAGCCAGAAAAACCCAAAAATTTGCCAGACAAACCCAAAAATTAGCAATAAAACCCAAAAATTAGCCAGAAAAACCCAAAATTTTGCCAGAAAAACTCAAAAATTAGCCATAAAACTCAAAAATCACACAGAAAAACTCAAAAATTAGCTAGAAAAACCCAAAAATTAGCCTAAAAAACTCAAAAATTAGCCATGAAACCCAAAAATAAGCTAGAAAAACCCAAAATTTAGCTAGAAAAACTCAAAAATTAGCTAGGAAAACTCTCAAAAAATAGCCAGAAAACCCAAAAATTAACCATAAAACCCAAAAATTAGCCAGAAAAACCTAAAATTTAGCCAGAAAGACTCAAAAATTAGCCAGTAAATCTCAAAAATTAGCTATAAAACCCAAAAATTAGCCAGAAAAACCCGAAATTTAGCAAGAAAAACTCAAAAATTAGCCAAAAACTCTCAAAAATTAGCCATAAAACCCAGAAATTAGCCAGAAAAACCCAAAAATTTGCCAGAAAAACTCAAAAATTAGCCATAAAACTCAAAAATCACACAGAAAAACTCAGAAAGTAGCTAAAAAAACCCAAAAATTTGCCATAAAACCCAGAAGTTAGACAGAAAAACTCAAAAATTAGCCGGAAAAACTCGAAAATTGGTCATGAAACCCAAAAATTAGCCAGAAAAACTCAAAAATTAGCTAGAAAAACCCAAAAGCTATCCAAAAAAACTCAAAAATTAGCCATGAAACCCAAAAATCAGCCAGAAAAAAAAATTAGCTAGAAAAAATGAAAAAATTAGCCATAAAACCCAAAAATTTGCCAGAAAAACCCAAAAATTAGCTAGAAAAACCCGGAATTAAGCCAGAAAAACTCAAAAATAGCCAAAAACTCTTAAAAAATAGCCAGAAAACCCAAAAATTAGCGATAAAACCCAAAAATTAGCCAGAAAAACCCAAAAATTAGCCAGAAAAACCCAAAATTTAGCCAGAAAGACTCAAAAATTAGCCAGTAAATCTCAAAAATTAGCCATAAAACCCAAAAATTAGCCAGAAAAACCCGAAATTTAGCAAGAAAAACTCAAAAATTAGCCAAAAACTCTCAAAAATTATCCATAAAACCCAGAAATTAGCCAGAAAAACCCAAAAATTTGCCAGACAAACCCAAAAATTAGCAATAAAACCCAAAAATTAGCCAGAAAAACCCAAAATTTAGCCAAAAAATTCAAAAATTAGCCATGAAACCCAAAAATTAGCCAGAAAAAAAAATTAGCTAGAAAAAATAAAAAAATTTGCCATAAAACCCAAAAATTTGACAGAAAAACCCAAAATTTAGCTGGAAAAACTCAAAAATTAGCTATGAAAACTCAGAAATTAGCCACAAAAACCCAAAAATTGTCAGAAAAACCCAAAAATTAGCCATATAATCCAGAAATTAGACAGAAAAACCCAAAAATTAGCCAGGAAAACTCAAAAAATAGCTAGATAAACCCAAAAATTAGCCAAAAAAACTCAAATATTAGACATGAAACCCAAAAATTAGCCAGAAAAAAAAATTAGCTGGAAAAAATGAAAAAATTAGCCATAAAACCCAAAAATTTGACAGAAAAACCCAAAATTTAGCTGGAAAAACTCAAAAATTAGCTGGAAAAACTCAGAAATTAGCCACAAAAACTCAAAAATTGTCAGAAAAACCCAAAAATTAGCCATAAAACCCAGAAGTTAGACAGAAAAACTCAAAAATTAGCCGGAAAAACTCGAAAATTGGTCATGAAACCCAAAAATTAGCCAGAAAAACTCAAAAATTAGCTAGAAAAACCCAAAAATTATCCAAAAAAACTCAAAAATTAGCCATGAAACCCAAAAATTAGCCAGAAAAAAAAATTAGCTAGAAAAAATAAAAAAATTAGCCATAAAACCCAAAAATTAGCCATAAAACCCAAAAACTAGCCAGAAAAACCCGGAATTAAGCCAGAAAAACTCAAAAATAGCCAAAAACTCTTAAAAAATAGCCAGAAAACCCAAAAATTAACCATAAAACCCAAGAATTAGCCAGAAAAACCCAAAATTTAGCCAGAAAAACTCAAAAATTAGCCATAAAACTCAAAAATCACACATAAAAACTCAGAAAGTAGCTAAAAAAACCCAAAAATTTGCCATAAAACCCAGAAGTTAGACAGAAAAACTCAAAAATTAGCCGGAAAAACTCGAAAATTGGTCATGAAACCCAAAAATTAGCCAGAAAAACTCAAAAATTAGCTAGAAAAACCCAAAAGCTATCCAAAAAAACTCAAAAATTAGCCATGAAACCCAAAAATCAACCAGAAAAAAAAATTAGCTAGAAAAAATGAAAAAATTAGCCATAAAACCCAAAAATTAGCCATAAAACCCAAAAATTAGCCAGAAAAACCCAGAATTAAGCCAGAAAAACTCGAAAATTAGCTAGGAAAACTCAGAAATTAGCCACAAAAACCCAAAAATTGTCAGAAAAACCCAAAAATTAGCCATAAAATCCAGAAATTAGACAGGAAAACCCAAAAATTAGCCAGGAAAACTCAAAAAATAGCTAGATAAACCCAAAAATTAGCCAAAAAAACTCAAATATCAGCCATGAAACCCAAAAATTAGCCAGAAAAAAAAATTAGCTGGAAAAAATAAAAAAATTAGCCATAAAACCCAAAAATTTGACAGAAAAACCCAAAATTTAGCTGGAAAAACTCAAAAATTAGCTGAAAAAACTCAGAAATTAGCCACAAAAACTCAAAAATTGTCAGAAAAACCCAAAAATTAGCCATAAAACCCAGAAGTTAGACAGAAAAACTCAAAAATTAGCCGGAAAAACTCGAAAATTGGTCATGAAACCCAAAAATTAGCCAGAAAAACTCAAAAATTAGCTAGAAAAACCCAAAAATTATCCAAAAAAACTCAAAAATTAGCCATGAAACCCAAAAATTAGCCAGAAAAAAGAATTAGCTAGAAAAAATAAAAAAATTAGCTATAAAACCCAAAAATTAGCCATAAAACCCAAAAACTAGCCAGAAAAACCCAGAATTAAGCCAGAAAAACTCAAAAATAGCCAAAAACTCTTAAAAAAATAGCCAGAAAACCCAAAAATTAGTCATAAAACCCAAAAATTAGCCAGAAAAACCCAAAATTTAGCCAGAAAGACTCAAAAATTAGCCAGTAAATCTCAAAAATTAGCCATAAAACCCAAAAATTAGCCAGAAAAACCCGAAATTTAGCAAGAAAAACTCAAAAATTAGCCAAAAACTCTCAAAAATTAGCCATAAAACCCAGAAATTAGCCAGAAAAACCCAAAAATTTGCCAGACAAACCCAAAAATTAGCAATAAAACCCAATAATTAGCCATAAAACCCAAAAATTAGCCAGAAAAACCCAAAATTTAGCCAGAAAGACTCAAAAATTAGCCAGTAAATCTCAAAAATTAGCCATAAAACCCAAAAGTTAGCCAGAAAAACCCGAAATTTAGCAAGAAAAACTCAAAAATTAGCCGAAAACTCTCAAAAATTAGCCATAAAACCCAGAAATTAGCCAGAAAAACCCAAAAATTTGCCAGACAAACCCAAAAATTAGCAATAAAACCCAAAAATTAGCCAGAAAAACCCAAAATTTTGCCAGAAAAACTCAAAAATTAGCCATAAAACTCAAAAATCACACAGAAAAACTCAAAAATTAGCTAGAAAAACCCAAAAATTAGCCTAAAAAACTCAAAAATTAGCCATGAAACCCAAAAATAAGCTAGAAAAACCCAAAATTTAGCTAGAAAAACTCAAAAATTAGCTAGGAAAACTCAGAAATTAGCCACAAAAACCCAAAAATTGTCAGAAAAACCCAAAAATTGTCAGAAAAACCCAAAAATTAGCCATAAAACCCAGAAATTAGACAGAAAAACTCAAAAAGTAGCAGGAAAAACTCGAAAATTAGTCATAAAACCCAAAAATTAGCTAGAAAAAATAGGAAAATTAGCCATAAAACCCAAAAATTTGCCAGAAAAACCCAAAATTTAGCTAGAAAAACTCAAAAATTAGCTAGGAAAACTCAGAAATTAGCCACAAATCCCAAAAATTGTCAAAAAACCCAAAAATTAGCCAAAAAAACTCAAAAATTAGCCATGAAACCCAAAAATTAGCCAGAAAAACCCAAAATTTAGCCAGGAAAACTCAAAAATTAGCCAATAAATCTCAAAAATCAGCCATAGAACCCAAAAATTAGCCAGAAAAACCCAAAATTTAGCTAGAAAAACTCAAAAATTAGCTATAAAAACCCAAAAATTAGCCAAAAAACTCAAAAATTAGCCATAAAACCCAAAAATTAGCTAGAAAAAATAAAAAAATTAGCCATAAAACCCAAAAATTAGCCATAAAACCCAATAATTAGCCAGAAAAACCCAGAATTTAGCCAGGAAAACTCAAAAATTAGCCAATAAATCTCAAAAATTAGCCAGAAAACCCAAAAATTAGCAATAAATTCCAAAAATTAGCCAGAAAAACTCAAAATTTAGCCAGGAAAACTCAAAAATTAGCCAATAAATCTCAAAAATTAGCCATAGAACCCAAAATCTAGCCAGAAAAACCCAAAATTTAGCTAGAAAAACTCAAATATTAGCTAAAAAAACCCAAAAATTAGCTAGAGAAACTCAAAAATTAGCCACAAAAATACAAGAATAAGCCACAAAAATACAAGAATTAGCTATGAAACCCTAGAATTAGTTAGCAAAACTCAAAAATTAGCCATAAAACCCAAAAATTAGCCAGAAAAACTCAAAAATTAGCCAGAAAAACCCAAAAATTAGCTAGAGAAACTCAAAAATTAGCCACAAAAATACAAGAATTAGCCACAAAAATACAAGAATTAGCCATAAAACCCAATAATTAGCCAGAAAAACCCAGAATTTAGCCAGTAAATCTCAAAAATTAGCCATAAAACCCAAAAATTAGCCAGAAAAACCCGAAATTTAGCAAGAAAAACTCAAAAATTAGCCAAAAACTCTCAAAAATTAGCCATAAAACCCAGAAATTAGCCAGAAAAACCCAAAAATTTGCCAGACAAACCCAAAAATTAGCAATAAAACCCAAAAATTAGCCAGAAAAACCCAAAATTTAGCCAAAAAATTCAAAAATTAGCCATGAAACCCAAAAATTAGCCAGAAAAAAAAATTAGCTAGAAAAAAATAAAAAAATTTGCCATAAAACCCAAAAATTTGACAAAAAAACCCAAAATTTAGCTGGAAAAACTCAAAAATTAGCTAGGAAAACTCAGAAATTAGCCACAAAAACCCAAAAATTGTCAGAAAAACCCAAAAATTAGCCATAAAACCCAAAAATTAGCCAGAGAAAAAATTAGCTAGAAAAAATAAAAAAATTAGCCATAAAACCCAAAAATTAGCCATAAAACCGAAAAATTAGCCAGAAAAACCCAAAATTTAGCCAGAAAGACTCAAAAATTAGCCAGTAAATCTCAAAAATTAGCCAGAAAAACTCAAAAATTAGCTAGAAAAACCCAAAAGCTATCCAAAAAAACTCAAAAATTAGCCATAAAACCCAAAAATCAGCCAGAAAAAAAAATTAGCTAGAAAAAATGAAAAAATTAGCCATAAAACCCAAAAATTAGCCATGAAACCCAATAATTAGCCAGAAAAACCCAGAATTTAGCCAGGAAAACTCAAAAATTAGCCAATAAATCTCAAAAATTAGCCAGAAAACCCAAAAATTAGCAATAAATTCCAAAAATTAGCCAGAAAAACCCAAAATTTAGCCAGGAAAACTCAAAAATTAGCCAATAAATCTCAAAAATTAGCCATAGAACCCAAAAATTAGCCAGAAAAACCCAAAATTTAGCTAGAAAAACTCAAATATTAGCTAGAAAAACCAAAAAATTAGCTAGAGAAACTCAAAAATTAGCCACAAAAATACAAGAATTAGCCACAAAAATACAAGAATTAGCTATAAAACCCAAGAATTAGTTAGCAAAACTCAAAAATTAGCCATAAAACCCAAAAATTAGCCAGAAAAGTTCAAAAATTAGCTAGAAAAACTCAAAACTTAGCCGAAAAAAATCAAAAATTAGCCATAAAACCCAAAAATTGGCCAGAAAAAAGAAATTAGCTAGAAAAAAATAAAAAAATTAGCCATAAAACCCAAAAATTTGCCAGAAAAACCCAAAATTTAGCTAGAAAAACTCAAAAATTAGCCACAAAAACTCAAAAATTGTCAGAAAAACCCAAAAATTAGCCATAAAATCCAGAAATTAGACAGAAAAACCCAAAAATTAGCCAGGAAAACTCAAAAAATAGCTAGATAAACCCAAAAATTAGCCAAAAAAACTCAAATATTAGCCATGAAACCCAAAAATTAGCCAGAAAAAAAAATTAGCTGGAAAAAATAAAAAAATTAGCCATAAAACCCAAAAATTTGACAGAAAAACCCAAAATTTAGCTGGAAAAACTCAAAAATTAGCTGGAAAAACTCAGAAATTAGCCACAAAAACTCAAAAATTGTCAGAAAAACCCAAAAATTAGCCATAAAACCCAGAAGTTAGACAGAAAAACTCAAAAATTAGCCGGAAAACTCGAAAATTGGTCATGAAACCCAAAAATTAGCCAGAGAAACTCAAAAATTAGCTAGAAAAACCCAAAAATTATCCAAAAAAACTCAAAAATTAGCCATGAAACCCAAAAATCAGCCAGAAAAAAAATTAGCTAGAAAAAATAAAAAAATTAGCCATAAAACCCAAAAATTAGCCATAAAACCCAAAAACTAGCCAGAAAAACCCGGAATTAAGCCAGAAAAACTCAAAAATAGCCAAAAACTCTTGAAAAATAGCCAGAAAACCCAAAAATTAGCCAGAAAAACCCAAAATTTAGCCAGAAATACTCAAAAATTAGCCAAAAACTCTCAAAAATTAGCCATAAAACCCAGAAATTAGCCAGAAAAACCCAAAAACTAGCCAGAAAAACCCGGAATTAAGCCAGAAAAACTCAAAAATAGCCAAAAACTCTTAAAAAATAGACAGAAAACCCCGAAAATTAGCCATAAAACCCAAAAATTAGCCAGAAAAACCCAAAATTTAGCCAGAAAGACTCAAAAATTAGCCAGTAAATCTCAAAAATTAGCCATAAAACCCAGAAATTAGCCAGAAAAACCCAAAAATTTGCCAGACAAACCCAAAAATTAGCAATAAAACCCAAGAATTAGCCAGAAAAACCCAAAATTTAGCCAGAAAAACTAAAAAATTAGCCATAAAACTCAAAAATCACACAGAAAAACTCAGAAAGTAGCTAAAAAAACCCAAAAATTAGCCATAAAACCCAGAAGTTAGACAGAAAAACTCAAAAATTAGCCGGAAAAACTCGAAAATTGGTCATGAAACCCAAAAATTAGCCAGAAAAACTCAAAAATTAGCTAGAAAAACCCAAAAGCTATCCAAAAAAACTCAAAAATTAGCCATAAAACCCAAAAATCAGCCAGAAAAAAAAATTAGCTAGAAAAAATGAAAAAATTAGCCATAAAACCCAAAAATTAGCCATAAAACCCAATAATTAGCCAGAAAAACCCAGAATTTAGCCAGGAAAACTCAAAAATTAGCCAATAAATCTCAAAAATTAGCCAGAAAACCCAAAAATTAGCAATAAATTCCAAAAATTAGCCAGAAAAACCCAAAATTTAGCCAGGAAAACTCAAAAATTAGCCAATAAATCTCAAAAATTAGCCATAGAACCCAAAAATTAGCCAGAAAAACCCAAAATTTAGCTAGAAAAACTCAAATATTAGCTAGAAAAACCCAAAAATTAGCTAGAGAAACTCAAAAATTAGCCACAAAAATACAAGAATTAGCCACAAAAATACAAGAATTAGCTATAAAACCCAAGAATTAGTTAGCAAAACTCAAAAATTAGCCATAAAACCCAAAAATTAGCCAGAAAAACTCAAAAATTAGCTAGAAAAACTCAAAACTTAGCCGAAAAAACTCAAAAATTAGCCATAAAACCCAAAAATTAGCCAGAAAAAAGAAATTAGCTAGAAAAAAATAAAAAAATTAGCCATAAAACCCAAAAATTTGCCAGAAAAACCCAAAATTTAGCTAGAAAAACTCAGAAATTAGCCACAAAAACCCAAAAATTGTCAGAAAAACCCAAAAATTAGCCATAAAATCCAGAAATTAGACAGAAAAACCCAAAAATTAGCCAGGAAAACTCAAAAAATAGCTAGATAAATCCAAAAATTAGCCAAAAAAACTCAAATATTAGCCATGAAACCCAAAAATTAGCCAGAAAAAAAAATTAGCTGGAAAAAATAAAAAAATTAGCCATAAAACCCAAAAATTTGACAGAAAAACCCAAAATTTAGCTGGAAAACTCAAAAATTAGCTGGAAAAACTCAGAAATTAGCCACAAAAACTCAAAAATTGTCAGAAAAACCCAAAAATTAGCCATAAAACCCAGAAGTTAGACAGAAAAACTCAAAAATTAGCCGGAAAAACTCGAAAATTGGTCATGAAACCCAAAAATTAGCCAGAGAAACTCAAAAATTAGCTAGAAAAACCCAAAAATTATCCAAAAAAACTCAAAAATTAGCCATGAAACCCAAAAATTAGCCAGAAAAAAAAATTAGCTAGAAAAAATAAAAAAATTAGCCATAAAACCCAAAAATTAGCCATAAAACCCAAAAACTAGAAGGAAAAACCCGGAATTAAGCCAGAAAAACTCAAAAATAGCCAAAAACTCTTAAAAAATAGCCAGAAAACCCAAAAATTAGCCAGAAAAACCCAAAATTTAGCCAGAAAGACTCAAAAATTAGCCAGTAAATCTCAAAAATTAGCCATAAAACCCAAAAATTAGCCAGAAAAACCCGAAATTTAGCAAGAAAAACTCAAAAATTAGCCAAAAACTCTCAAAAATTAGCCATAAAACCCAGAAATTAGCCAGAAAAACCCAAAAATTTGCCAGACAAACCCAAAAATTAGCAATAAAACCCAAGAATTAGCCAGAAAAACCCAAAATTTAGCCAGAAAAACTAAAAAATTAGCCATAAAACTCAAAAATCACACAGAAAAACTCAGAAAGTAGCTAAAAAAACCCAAAAATTAGCCATAAAACCCAGAAGTTAGACAGAAAAACTCAAAAATTAGCCGGAAAAACTCGAAAATTGGTCATGAAACCCAAAAATTAGCCAGAAAAACTCAAAAATTAGCTAGAAAAACCCAAAAGCTATCCAAAAAAACTCAAAAATTAGCCATGAAACCCAAAAATCAGCCAGAAAAAAAAATTAGCTAGAAAAAATGAAAAAATTAGCCATAAAACCCAAAAATTTGCCAGAAAAACCCAAAAATTAGCCAGAAAAACCCGGAATTAAGCCAGAAAAACTCAAAAATAGCCAAAAACTCTTAAAAAATAGCCAGAAAACCCAAAAATTAGCCAGTAAATCTCAAAAATTAGCCATAAAACCCAAAAATTAGCCAGAAAAACCCGAAATTTAGCAAGAAAAACTCAAAAATTAGCCAAAAACTCTCAAAAATTAGCCATAAAACCCAGAAATTAGCCACAAAAACCCAAAAATTGTCAGAAAAACCTAAAAAGTAGCCATAAAATCCAGAAATTAGACAGAAAAACCCAAAAATTAGCCAGGAAAACTCAAAAAATAGCTAGATAAACCCAAAAATTGGCCAAAAAAACTCAAATATTAGCCATGAAACCCAAAAATTAGCCAGAAAAAAAAATTAGCTGGAAAAAATAAAAAAATTAGCCATAAAACCCAAAAATTTGACAGAAAAACCCAAAATTTAGCTGGAAAAACTCAAAAATTAGCTGGAAAAACTCGAAAATTGGTCATGAAACCCAAAAATTAGCCATAAAACCCAGAAGTTAGACAGAAAACTCAAAAATTAGCCGGAAAAACTCGAAAATTGGTCATGAAACCCAAAAATTAGCCAGAAAAACTCAAAAATTAGCTAGAAAAACCCAAAAATTATCCAAAAAAACTCAAAAATTAGCCATGAAACCCAAAAATTAGCCAGAAAAAAAAATTAGCTAGAAAAAATAAAAAAATTAGCCATAAAACCCAAAAATTAGCCATAAAACCCAAAAACTAGCCAGAAAAACCCGGAATTAAGCCAGAAAAACTCAAAAATAGCCAAAAACTCTTAAAAAATAGCCAGAAAACCCAAAAATTAGCCATAAAACCCAAAAATTAGCCAGAAAAACCCTAAATTCAGCCAGAAAGACTCAAAAATTAGCCAGTAAATCTCAAAAATTAGCCATAAAACCCAAAAATTAGCCAGAAAAACCCGAAATTTAGCAAGAAAAACTCAAAAATTAGCCAAAAACTCTCAAAAATTAGCCATAAAACCCAGAAATTAGCCAGAAAAACCCAAAAATTTGCCAGACAAACCCAAAAATTAGCAATAAAACCCAAGAATTAGCCAGAAAAACCCAAAATTTAGCCAGAAAAACTCAAAAATTTGCCATAAAACTCAAAAATCACACAGAAAAACTCAGAAAGTAGCTAAAAAAACCCAAAAATTAGCCATAAAACCCAGAAGTTTGACAGAAAAACTCAAAAATTAGCCGGAAAAACTCGAAAATTGGTCATGAAACCCAAAAATTAGCCAGAAAAACTCAAAAATTAGCTAGAAAAACCCAAAAGCTATCCAAAAAAACTCAAAAATTAGCCATGAAACCCAAAAATCAGCCAGAAAAAAAAATTAGCTAGAAAAAATGAAAAAATTAGCCATAAAACCCAAAAATTAGCCATAAAACCCAAAAATTAGTCAGAAAAACCAAAAACTAGCCAGAAAAACCCGGAATTAAGCCAGAAAAACTCAAAAATAGCCAAAAACTCTCAAAAAATAGCCAGAAAACCTAAAAATTAGCCATAAAATCCAAAAATTAGCCAGAAAAACCCAAAATTTAGCCAGAAAGACTCAAACATTAGCCAGTAAATCTCAAAAATTAGCCATAAAACCCAAAAATTAGCCAGAAAAACCCGAAATTTAGCAAGAAAAACTCAAAAATTAGCCAAAAACTCTCAAAAATTAGCCATAAAACCCAGAAATTAGCCAGAAAAACCCAAAAATTTGCCAGACAAACCCAAAAATTAGCAATAAAACCCAAGAATTAGCCAGAAAAACCCAAAATTTAGCCAGAAAAACTCAACAATTTGCCATAAAACTCAAAAATCACACAGAAAAACTCAGAAAGTAGCTAAAAAAACCCAAAAATTAGGCATAAAACCCAGAAGTTAGACAGAAAAACTCAAAAATTAGCCGGAAAAACTCGAAAATTGGTCATGAAACCCAAAAATTAGCCAGAAAAACTCAAAAATTAGCTAGAAAAACCTAAAAGCTATCCAAAAAAACTCAAAAATTAGCCATGAAACCCAAAAATCAGCCAGAAAAAAAAATTAGCTAGAAAAAATGGAAAAATTAGCCATAGAACCCAAAAATTAGCCATAAAACCCAAAAATTAGCCAGAAAATCCAAAAACTAGCCAGAAAAACCCGGAATTAAGCCAGAAAAACTCAAAAATAGCCAAAAACTCTTAAAAAATAGCCAGAAAACCCAAAAATTAGCCATAAAACCCAAAAATTAGCCAGAAAAACCCAAAATTTAGCCAGAAAGACTCAAAAATTAGCCAGTAAATCTCAAAAATTAGCCATAAAACCCAAAAATTAGCCAGAAAAACCCGAAATTTAGCAAGAAAAACTCAAAAATTAGCCAAAAACTCTCAAAAATTAGCCATAAAACCCAGAAGTTAGACAGAAAAACTCAAAAATTAGCCATAAAACCCAAAAATTAGCCATAAAACCCAAAAATTAGCCAGAAAAACCCGGAATTAAGCCAGAAAAACTCAAAAATAGCCGAAAATTCTTAAAAAATAGCCAGAAAACCCAAAAATTAGCCATAAAACCCAAAAATTAGCCAGAGAAACCCAAAATTTAGCCAGAAAGACTCAACAATTAGCCAGTAAATCTCAAAAATTAGCCATAAAACCCAAAAATTAGCCAGAAAAACCCGAATTTTAGCAAGAAAAACTCAAAAATTAGCCAAAAACTCTCAAAAATTAGCCATAAAACCCAGAAATTAGCCAGAAAAACCCAAAAATTTGCCAGACAAACCCAAAAATTAGCCAGAAAAACCCAAAATTTAGCCAAAAAATTCAAAAATTAGCCATGAAACCCAAAAATTAGCCAGAAAAAAAAATTAGCTTGAAAAAATAAAAAAATTTGCCATAAAACCCAAAAATTTGACAGAAAAACCCAAAATTTAGCTGGAAAAACTCAAAAATTAGCTAGGAAAACTCAGAAATTAGCCACAAAAACCCAAAAATTGTCAGAAAAACCCAAAAATTAGCCATAAAATCCAGAAATTAGACAGAAAAACCCAAAAATTAGCCAGGAAAACTCAAAAAATAGCTAGATAAACCCAAAAATTAGCCAAAAAAACTCAAATATTAGCCATGAAACCCAAAAATTAGCCAGAAAAAAAAATTAACTGGAAAAAATAAAAAAATTAGCCATAAAACCCAAAAATTTGACAGAAAAACCCAAAATTTAGCTGGGAAAACTCAAAAATTAGCTGGAAAAACTCAGAAATTAGCCACAAAAACTCAAAAATTGTCAGAAAAACCCAAAAATTAGCCATAAAACCCAGAAGTTAGACAGAAAAACTCAAAAATTAGCCGGAAAAACTCGAAAATTGGTCATGAAACCCAAAAATTAGCCAGAAAAACTCAAAAATTAGCTAGAAAAACCCAAAAATTATCCAAAAAAACTCAAAAATTAGCCATGAAACTCAAAAATTAGCCAGAAAAAAGAATTAGCTAGAAAAAATAAAAAAATTAGCCATAAAACCCAAAAATTAGCCATAAAACCCAAAAACTAGCCAGAAAAACCCGGAATTAAGCCAGAAAAACTCAAAAATAGCCAAAAACTCTTAAAAAATAGCCAGAAAACCCAAAAATTAGACATAAAACCCAAAAATTAGCCAGAAAAACCCAAAATTTAGCCAGAAAGACTCAAAAATTAGCCAGTAAATCTCAAAAATCACACAGAAAAACTCAAAAATTAGCTAGAAAAACCCAAGAATTAGCCTAAAAAACTCAAAAATTAGCCATGAAACCCAAAATAAGCTAGAAAAACCCAAAATTTAGCTAGAAAAACTCAAAAATTAGCTAGGAAAACTCAGAAATTAGCCACAAAAACCCAAAAATTGTCAGAAAAACCCAAAAATTAGCCACAAAACCCAGAAATTAGACAGAAAAACTCAAAAAGTAGCAGGAAAAACTCGAAAATTAGTCATAAAACCCAAAAATTAGCTTGAAAAAATAGGAAAATTAGCCATAAAACCCAAAAATTTGCCAGAAAAACCCAAAATTTAGCTAGAAAAACTCAAAAATTAGCTAGGAAAACTCAGAAATTAGCCACAAATCCCAAAAATTGTCAAAAAAACCCAAAAATTAGCCAAAAAAACTCAAAAATTAGCCATGAAACCCAAAAATTAGCCAGAAAAACCCAAAATTTAGCCGGGAAAACTCAAAAATTAGCCAATAAATCTCAAAACTTTGCCATAG
Organism: Diorhabda elongata; assembly: GCA_026230145.1. NCBI lineage: Eukaryota > Metazoa > Arthropoda > Insecta > Coleoptera > Chrysomelidae > Diorhabda > Diorhabda elongata. Next base: position 45,116 of record JAOVVJ010000045.1, read on the forward strand.
AACCCAAAAATTAGCCAGAGAAACCCAAAATTTAGCTAGAAAAACTCAAAAATTAGCTATAAAAACCCAAAAATTAGCCAAAAAAACTCAAAAATTAGCCATGAAACCCAAAAATTAGCCAGAAAAATAAATTAGCTAGAAAAAATAAAAAAATTAGCCATAAAACCCAAAAATTAGCCATAAAACCCAATAATTAGCCAGAAAAACCCAGAATTTAGCCAGGAAAACTCAAAAATTAGCCAATAAATCTCAAAAATAGCCAGAAAACCCAAAAATTAGCAATAAATTCCAAAAATTAGCCAGAAAAACCCAAAATTTAGCCAGGAAAACTCAAAAATTAGCCAATAAATCGCAAAAATTAGCCATAGAACCCAAAAATTAGCCAGAAAAACCCAAAATTTAGCTAGAAAAACTCAAATATTAGCTAGAAAAACCCAAAAATTAGCTAGAGAAACTCAAAAATTAGCCACAAAAATACAAGAATTAGCTATAAAACCCAAGAATTAGTTAGCAAAACTCAAAAATTAGCCATAAAACCCAAAAATTAGCCAGAAAAACTCAAAAATTAGCTAGAAAAACTCAAAACTTAGCCGAAAAAACTCAAAAATTAGCCATAAAACCCATAAATTAGCCAGAAAAAAGAAATTAGCTAGAAAAAAATGAAAAAATTAGCCATAAAACCCAAAAATTTGCCAGAAAAACCCGAAATTTAGCTAGAAAAACTCAAAAATTAGCTAGGAAAACTCAGAAATTAGCCACAAAAACCCAAAAATTGTCAGAAAAACCCAAAAATTAGCCATAAAATCCAGAAATTAGACAGAAAAACCCAAAAATTAGCCAGGAAAACTCAAAAAATAGCTAGATAAACCCAAAAATTAGCCAAAAAAACTCAAATATTAGCCATGAAACCCAAAAATTAGCCAGAAAAAAAATTAGCAGGAAAAAATAGAAAAATTAGCCAAAAAACCCAAAAATTTGACAGAAAAACCCAAAATTTAGCTGGAAAAACTCGAAAATTAGCTGGAAAAACTCAGAAATTAGCCACAAAAACTCAAAAATTGTCAGAAAAACCCAAAAATTAGCCATAAAACCCAGAAGTTATACAGAAAAACTCATAAACTCGCCGGAAAAACTCGAAAATTGGTCATGAAACCCAAAAATTATCCAAAAAAACTCAAAAATTAGCCATGAAACCCAAAAATTAGCCAGAAAAAAAATTAGCTAGAAAAAATAAAAAAATTAGCCATAAAACCCAAAAATTAGCCATAAAACCCAAAAACTAGCCAGAAAAACCCGGAATTAAGCCAGAAAAACTCAAAAATAGCCAAAAACTCTTAAAAAATAGCCAGAAAACCCAAAAATTAGCTATAAAACCCAAAAATTAGCCAGAAAAACCCAAAAATTAGCTAGAAAAACCCAAAAATTATCCAAAAAAACTCAAAAATTAGCCATGAAACCCAAAAATTAGCCAGAAAAAAAAATTAGCTAGGAAAAATGAAAAAATTAGCCATAAAACCCAAAAATTAGCCATAAAACCCAAAAACTACTCAGAAAAACCCGGAATTAAGCCAGAAAAACCCGGAATTAAGCCAGAAAAACTCAAAAATAGCCAAAAACTCTTAAAAAATAGCCAGAAAACCCAAAAATTAGCCATAAAACCCAAAAATTAGCCAGAAAAACCCAAAATTTAGCCAGAAAGACTCAAAAATTAGCCAGTAAATCTCAAAAATTAGCCATAAAACCCAAAAATTAGCCAGAAAAACCCGAAATTTAGCAAGAAAAACTCAAAAATTAGCCAAAAACTCTCAAAAATTAGCCATAAAACCCAGAAATTAGCCAGAAAAACCCAAAAATTTGCCAGAAAAACCCAAAAATTAGCAATAAAACCCAAGAATTAGCCAGAAAAACCCAAAATTTAGCCAGAAAAACTAAAAAATTAGCCATAAAACTCAAAAATCACACAGAAAAACTCAGAAAGTAGCTAAAAAAACCCAAAAATTAGCCATAAAACCCAGAAGTTAGACAGAAAAACTCAAAAATTAGCCGGAAAAACTCGAAAATTGGTCATGAAACCCAAAAATTAGCCAGAAAAACTCAAAAATTAGCTAGAAAAACCCAAAAGCTATCCAAAAAAATTAGCCATGAAACCCAAAAATCAGCCAGAAAAAAAAAATTAGCTAGACTCGAAAATTGGTCATGAAACCCAAAAATTAGCCAGAAAAACTCAAAAATTAGCTAGAAAAACCCAAAAGCTATCCAAAAAAATTAGCCATGAAACCCAAAAATCAGCCAGAAAAAAAAATTAGCTAGAAAAAATGAAAAAATTAGCCATAAAACCCAAAAATTAGCCATAAAACCCAAAAATTAGCCAGAAAAACCCAAAATTTAGCCAGAAAGACTCAAAAATTAGCCATAAAACCCAGAAATTAGCCAGAAAAACCCAAAAATTTGCCAGACAAACCCAAAAATTAGCCAGAAAAACTCAAAAATTAGCCGAAAACTCTCAAAAATTAGCCATAAAACCCAGAAATTAGCCAGAAAAACCCAAAAATTTGCCAGACAAACCCAAAAATTAGCAATAAAACCCAAAAATTAGCCAGAAAAACCCAAAATTTTGCCAGAAAAACTCTAAAATTAGCCATAAAACTCAAAAATCACACAGAAAAACTCAAAAATTAGCTAGAAAAACCCAAGAATTAGCCTAAAAAACTCAAAAATTAGCCATGTAACCCAAAATAAGCTAGAAAAACCCAAAATTTAGCTAGAAAAACCCAAAAATTAGCTAGGAAAACTCAGAAATTAGCCACAAAAACCCAAAAATTGTCAGAAAAACCCAAAAATTGTCAGGAAAACCCAAAAATTAGCCATAAAACCCAGAAATTAGACAGAAAAACTCAAAAAGTAGCAGGAAAAACTCGAAAATTAGTCATAAAACCCAAAAATTAGCTAGAAATAATAGGAAAATTAGCCATAAAACCCAAAAATTTGCCAGAAAAACCCAAAATTTAGCTAGAAAAACTCAAAAATTAGCTAGGAAAACTCAGAAATTAGCCACAAATCCCAAAAATTGTCAAAAAAACCCAAAAATTAGCCAAAAAAACTCAAAAATTAGCCATGAAACCCAAAAATTAGCCAGAAAAACCCAAAATTTAGCCAGGAAAACTCAAAAATTAGCCAATAAATCTCAAAAATTTGCCATAGAACCCAAAAATTAGCCAGAAAAACCCAAAATTTAGCTAGAAAAACTCAAAAATTAGCTATAAAAACCCAAAAATTAGCCAAAAAAACTCAAAAATTAGCCATGAAACCCAAAAATTAGCCAGAAAAATAAATTAGCTAGAAAAAATAAAAAAATTAGCCATAAAACCCAAAAATTAGCCATAAAACCCAATAATTAGCCAGAAAAACCCAGAATTTAGCCAGGAAAACTCAAAAATTAGCCAATAAATCTCAAAAATTAGCCAGAAAACCCAAAAATTAGCAATAAATTCCAAAAATTAGCCAGAAAAACCCAAAATTTAGCCAGGAAAACTCAAAAATTAGCCAATAAATCTCAAAAATTAGCCATAGAACCCAAAAATTAGCCAGAAAAACCCAAAATTTAGCTAGAAAAACTCAAATATTAGCTAGAAAAACCCAAAAATTAGCTAGAGAAACTCAAAAATTAGCCACAAAAATACAAGAATTAGCCACAAAAATACAAGAATTAGCTATAAAACCCAAGAATTAGTTAGCAAAACTCAAAAATTAGCCATAAAACCCAAAAATTAGCCAGAAAAACTCAAAAATTAGCTAGAAAAACTCAAAACTTAGCCGAAAAAACTCAAAAATTAGCCATAAAACCCAAAAATTAGCCAGAAAAAAGAAATTAGCTAGAAAAAAATAAAAAAATTAGCCATAAAACCCAAAAATTTGCCAGAAAAACCCGAAATTTAGCTGGAAAAACTCAAAAATTAGCTGGAAAAACTCAGAAATTAGCCACAAAAACTCAAAAATTGTCAGAAAAACCCAAAAATTAGCCATAAAACCCAGAAGTTAGACAGAAAAACTCAAAAACTTGCCGGAAAAACTCGAAAATTGTCATGAAACCCAAAAATTAGCCAGAGAAACTCAAAAATTAGCTAGAAAAACCCAAAAATTATCCAAAAAAACTCAAAAATTAGCCATGAAACCCAAAAATTAGCCAGAAAAAAAAATTAGCTGGAAAAAATAAAAAAATTAGCCATAAAACCCAAAAATTAGCCATAAAACCCAAAAACTAGCCAGAAAAACCCGGAATTAAGCCAGAAAAACTCAAAAATAGCCAAAAACTCTTAAAAAATAGCCAGTAAACCCAAAAATTAGCCATAAAACCCAAAAATTAGCCAGAAAAACCCAAAAATTAGCTAGAAAAACCCAAAAATTATCCAAAAAAACTCAAAAATTAGCCATGAAACCCAAAAATTAGCCAGAAAAAAAAATTAGCTAGAAAAAATGAAAAAATTAGCCATAAAACCCAAAAATTAGCCATAAAACCCAAAAACTAGCCAGAAAAACCCGGAATTAAGCCAGAAAAACTCGGAATTAAGCCAGAAAAACTCAAAAATAGCCAAAAACTCTTGAAAAATAGCCAGAAAACCCAAAAATTAGCCATAAAACCCAAAAATTAGCCAGAAAAACCCAAAATTTAGCCAGAAAGACTCAAAAATTAGCCAGTAAATCTCAAAAATTAGCCATAAAACCCAAAAATTAGCCAGAAAAACCCGAAATTCAGAAAGCAAAACTCAAAAATTAGCCAAAAACTCTCAAAATTAGCCATAAAACCCAGAAATTAGCCAGAAAAACCCAAAAATTTGCCAGACAAACCCAAAAATTAGCAATAAAACCCAAGAATTAGCCAGAAAAACCCAAAATTTAGCCAGAAAAACTCAAAATTTAGCCATAAAACTCAAAAATCACACAGAAAAACTGAGAAAGTAGCTAAAAAAACCCAAAAATTAGCCATAAAACCCAGAAGTTAGACAGAAAAACTCAAAAATTAGCCGGAAAAACTCGAAAATTGGTCATGAAACCCAAAATATAGCCAGAAAAACTCAAAAATTAGCTAGAAAAACCCAAAAGCTATCCAAAAAAACTCAAAAATTAGCCATAAAACCCAAAAATCAGCCAGAAAAAAAATTAGCTAGAAAAAATGAAAAAATTAGCCATAAAACCCAAAAATTAGCCATAAAACCCAAAAATTAGCCAGAAAAACCCGGAATTAAGCCAGAAAAAATCAAAAATAGCCGAAAACTCTTAAAAAATAGCCAGAAAACCCAAAAGTTAGCCATAAATCCCAAAAATTAGCCCAAAAAAACCCAAAATTTAGCCAGAAAGACTCAAAAATTAGCCAGTAAATCTCAAAAATTAGCCATAAAACCCAAAAATTAGCCAGAAAAACCCGAAATTTAGCAAGAAAAACTCAAAAATTAGCCAAAAACTCTCAAAAATTAGCCATAAAACTCAAAAATTAGCCAATAAATCTCAAAAATTAGCCAGAAAACCCAAAAATTAGCAATAAATTCCAAAAATTAGCCAGAAAAACCCAAAATTTAGCCAGGAAAACTCAAAAATTAGCCAATAAATCTCAAAAATTAGCCATAGAACCCAAAAATTAGCCAGAAACACCCAAAATTTAGCTAGAAAAACTCAAATATTAGCTAGAAAAACCCAAAAATTAGCTAGAGAAACTCAAAAATTAGCCACAAAAATACAAGAATTAGCCACAAAAATACAAGAATTAGCTATAAAACCCAAGAATTAGTTAGCAAAACTCAAAAATTAGCCATAAAACCCAAAAATTAGCCAGAAAAACTCAAAAATTAACTAGAAAAACTCAAAACTTAGCCGAAAAAACTCAAAAATTAGCCATAAAACCCAAAAATTAGCCAGAAAAAAGAAATTAGCTAGAAAAAAATAAAAAATTAGCCATAAAACCCAAAAATTTGCCAGGAAAACCCAAAATTTAGCTAGAAAAACTCAAAAATTATCTAGGAAAACTCAGAAATTAGCCACAAAAACCCAAAAATTGTCAGAAAAACCCAAAAATTAGCCATAAAATCCAGAAATTAGACAGAAAAACCCAAAAATTAGCCAGGAAAACTCAAAAAATAGCTAGATAAACCCAAGAATTAGCCAAAAAAACTCAAATATTAGCCATGAAACCCAAAAATCAGCTAGAAAAACCCAAAATTCAGCTAGAAAAACTCAAAAATTAGCTAGGAAAACTCAGAAATTAGCCACAAAAACCCAAAAATTGTCAGAAAAACTCAAAAATTAGCCATAAAACCCAGAAATTAGACAAAAAAACTCAAAAATTAGCTGGAAAAACTCGAAAATTAGTCATAAAACCCAAAAATTAGCCAGAAAAACTCAAAAATTAGCTAGAATAACCCAAAAATTAACCAAAAAACTCGAAAATTAGCCATGAAACCCAAAAATTAGCCAGAAAAACCCAAAATTTAGCCAGAAAAACTCAAAAATTAGCCATAAAACCCAAAAATAAGCTAAAAAAACCCAAAATTTAACTAGAAAAACTCAAAAATTAGCCATAAAACGCAAAAATCAGCCAGAAAAACTCAAAAATTAGCTGGAAAAAATCAAAAACTAGCCATAAAACCCAAAAATAAGCTAGAAAAACCCAAAATTTAACTAGAAAAACTCAAAAATTAGCCATAAAACCCAAAAATTAGCCAGAAAAACCCAAAAATTTGCCAGACAGACCCAAAAATTATCAATAAAACCCAAAAATTAGCCAGAAAAACCCAAAATTTAGCCAAAAAACCCAAAAATTAGCCATAAAACCCAAAAATTAGCCAGAAAAACCCAAAATTTAGCCAGAAAAACTCAAAAATTAGCCAATAAAACTTAAAAATTAGCCATAAAACCCAAAAATTAGCCAGAAAAACCCAAAATTTAGCCAGAAAGACTCAAAAATTAGCCAGTAAATCTCAAAAATTAGCCATAAAACCCAAAAATTAGCCAGAAAAACCCGAAATTTAGCAAGAAAAACTCAAAATTTAGCCAAAAACTCTCAAAAATTAGCCATAAAACCCAGAAATTAGCCAGAAAAACCCAAAAATTTGCCAGACAAACCCAAAAATTAGCAATAAAACCCAAGAATTAGCCAGAAAAACCCAAAATTTAGCCAGAAAAACTAAAAAATTAGCCATAAAACTCAAAAATCACACAGAAAAACTCAGAAAGTAGCTAAAAAAATCCAAAAATTAGCCATAAAACCCAGAAGTTAGACAGAAAAACTCAAAAATTAGCCGGAAAAACTCGAAAATTGGTCATGAAACCCAAAAATTAGCCAGAGAAACTCAAAAATTAGCTAGAAAAACCCAAAAATTATCCAAAAAAACTCAAAAATTAGCCATGAAACCCAAAAATTAGCCAGAAAAAAAAATTAACTAGAAAAAATAAAAAAATTAGCCATAAAACCCAAAAATTAGCCATAAAACCCAAAAACTAGCCAGAAAAACCCGGAATTAAGCCAGAAAAACTCAAAAATAGCCAAAAACTCTTGAAAAATAGCCAGAAAACCCAAAAATTAGCCAGAAAAACCCAAAATTTAGCCAGAAAGACTCAAAAATTATCCAGTAAATCTCAAAAATTAGCCATAAAACCCAAAAATTAGCCAGAAAAACCCGAAATTTAGCAAGAAAAACTCAAAAATTAGCCAAAAACTCTCAAAAATTAGCCATAAAACCCAGAAATTAGCCAGAAAAACCCAAAAACTAGCCAGAAAAACCCGGAATTAAGCCAGAAAGACTCAAAAATTAGCCAGTAAATCTCAAAAATTAGCCATAAAACCCAAAAATTAGCCAGAAAAACCCGAAATTTAGCAAGAAAAACTCAAAATTTAGCCAAAAACTCTTAAACAATAGCCAGAAAACCCAAAAATTAGCCATAAAACCCAAAAATTAGCCAGAAAAACCCAAAATTTAGCCAGAAAGACTCAAAAATTAGCCAGTAAATCTCAAAAATTAGCCATAAAACCCAAAAATTAGCCAGAAAAACCCGAAATTTAGCAAGAAAAACTCAAAATTGAGCCAAAAACTCTCAGAAATTAGCCATAAAACCCAGAAATTAGCCAGAAAAACCCAAAAATTTGCCAGACAAACCCAAAAATTAGCAATAAAACCCAAGAATTAGCCAGAAAAACCCAAAATTTAGCCAGAAAAACTAAAAAATTAGCCATAAAACTCAAAAATCACACAGAAAAACTCAGAAAGTAGCTAAAAAAAACCCAAAAATTAGCCATAAAACCCAGAAGTTAGACAGAAAAACTCAAAAATTAGCCGGAAAAACTCGAAAAATAGCTAGATAAACCCAAAAATTAGCCAAAAAAACTCAAATATTAGCCATGAAACCCAAAAATTAGCCAGAAAAAAAAATTAGCTGGAAAAAATAAAAAAATTAGCCATAAAACCCAAAAATTTGACAGAAAAACCCAAAATTTAGCTGGAAAAACTCAAAAATTAGCTGGAAAAACTCAGAAATTAGCCACAAAAACTCAAAAATTGTCAGAAAAACCCAAAAATTAGCCATAAAACCAAGAAGTTAGACAGAAAAACTCAAAAATTAGCCGGAAAAACTCGAAAATTCGTCATGAAACCCAAAAATTAGCCAGAGAAACTCAAAAATTAGCTAGAAAAACCCAAAAATTATCCAAAAAAACTCAAAAATTAGCCATGAAACCCAAAAATCAGCCAGAAAAAAAAATTAGCTAGAAAAAATGAAAAAATTAGCCATAAAACCCAAAAATTAGCCATAAAACCCAAAAACTAGTCAGAAAAACCCGGAATTAAGCCAGAAAAACTCAAAAATAGCCAAAAACTCTTAAAAAATAGCCAGAAAACCCAAAAATTAGCCAGAAAAACCCAAAATTTAGCCAGAAAGACTCAAAAATTAGCCAGTAAATCTCAAAAATTAGCCATAAAACCCAAAAATTAGCCAGAAAAACCCGAAATTTAGCAAGAAAAACTCAAAAATTAGCCAAAAACTCTCAAAAATTAGCCATAAAACCCAGAAATTAGCCAGAAAAACCCAAAAACTAGCCAGAAAAACCCGGAATTAAAGCCAGAAAAACTCAAAAATAGCCAAAAACTCTTAAAAAATAGCCAGAAAACCCAAAAATTAGCCATAAAACCTGAAAATTAGCCAGAAAAACCCAAAATTTAGCCAGAAAGACTCAAAAATTAGCCAGTAAATCTCAAAAATTAGCCATAAAACCCAAAAATTAGCCAGAAAAACCCAAAATTTAGCAAGAAAAACTCAAAATTTAGCCAAAAACTCTCAAAAATTAGCCATAAAACCCAGAAATTAGCCAGAAAAACCCAAAAATTTGCCAGACAAACCCAAAAATTAGCAATAAAACCCAAGAATTAGCCAGAAAAACCCAAAATTTAGCTAGAAAAACTCAAATATTAGCTAGAAAAACCCAAAAATTAGCTAGAGAAACTCAAAAATTAGCCACAAAAATACAAGAATTAGCCACAAAAATACAAGAATTAGCTATAAAACCCAAGAATTAGTTAGCAAAACTCAAAAATTAGCCATAAAACCCAAAAATTAGCCAGAAAAACTCAAAAATTAGCTAGAAAAACTCAAAACTTAGCCGAAAAAACTCAAAAATTAGCCAGAAAAAAGAAATTAGCTAGAAAAAAATAAAAAAATTAGCCATAAAACCCAAAAATTTGCCAGAAAAACCCAAAATTTAGCTAGAAAAACTCAAAAATTAGCTAGGAAAACTCAGAAATTAGCCACAAAAACCCAAAAATTGTCAGAAAAACCCAAAAATTAGCCATAAAATCCAGAAATTAGACAGAAAAACCCAAAAATTAGCCAGGAAAACTCAAAAAATAGCTAGATAAACCCAAAAATTAGCCAAAAAAACTCAAATATTAGCCATGAAACCCAAAAATTAGCCAGAAAAGAAAATTAGCTGGAAAAAATAGAAAAATTAGCCATAAAACCCAAAAATTTGACAGAAAAACCCAAAATTTAGCTGGAAAAACTCAAAAATTAGCTGGAAAAACTCAGAAATTAGCCACAAAAACTCAAAAATTGTCAGAAAAACCCAAAAATTAGCCATAAAACCCAGAAGTTAGACAGAAAAACTCAAAAACTTGCCGGAAAAACTCGAAAATTGTCATGAAACCCAAAAATTAGCCAGAGAAACTCAAAAATTAGCTAGAAAAACCCAAAAATTATCCAAAAAAACTCAAAAATTAGCCATGAAATCCAAAAATTAGCCAGAAAAAAAAATTAGCTGGAAAAAATAAAAAAATTAGCCATAAAACCCAAAAATTAGCCATAAAACCCAAAAACTAGCCAGAAAAACCCGGAATTAAGCCAGAAAAACTCAAAAATAGCCAAAAACTCTTAAAAAATAACCAGAAAACCCAAAAATTAGCCATAAAACCCAAAAATTAGCCAGAAAAACCCAAAAATTAGCTAGAAAAACCCAAAAATTATCCAAAAAAACTCAAAAATTAGCCATGAAACCCAAAAATTAGCCAGAAAAAAAAATTAGCTAGAAAAAATGAAAAAATTAGCCATAAAACCCAAAAATTAGCCATAAAACCCAAAAACTAGCCAGAAAAACCCGGAATTAAGCCAGAAAAACCCGGAATTAAGCCAGAAAAACTCAAAAATAGCCAAAAACTCTTAAAAAATAGCCAGAAAACCCAAAAATTAGCCATAAAACCCAAAAATTAGCCAGAAAAACCCAAAATTTAGCCAGAAAGACTCAAAAATTAGCCAGTAAATCTCAAAAATTAGCCATAAAACCCAAAAATTAGCCAGAAAAACCCGAAATTTAGAAAGAAAAACTCAAAAATTAGCCAAAAACTGTCAAAATTAGCCATAAAACCCAGAAATTAGCCAGAAAAACCCAAAAATTTGCCAGACAAACCCAAAAATTAGCAATGAAACCCAAGAATTAGCCAGAAAAACCCAAAATTTAGCCAGAAAAACTCAAAATTTAGCCATAAAACTCAAAAATCACACAGAAAAACTGAGAAAGTAGCTAAAAAAACCCAAAAATTAGCCATAAAACCCAGAAGTTAGACAGAAAAACTCAAAAATTAGCCGGAAAAACTCGAAAATTGGTCATGAAACCCAAAAATTAGCCAGAAAAAAAAATTAGCTAGAAAAAATGAAAAAATTAGCCATAAAACCCAAAAATTAGCCATAAAACCCAAAAATTAGCCAGAAAAACCCGGAATTAAGCCAGAAAAACTCAAAAATAGCCAAAAACTCTTAAAAAATAGCCAGAAAACCCAAAAATTAGCCATAAAACCCAAAAATTAGCCAGAAAAACCCAAAATTTAGCCAGAAAGACTCAAAAATTAGCCAGTAAATCTCAAAAATTAGCCATAAAACCCAAAAATTAGCCAGAAAAACCCGAAATTTAGCAAGAAAAACTCAAAAATTTGCCAGACAAACCCAAAAATTAGCAATAAAACCCAAAAATTAGCCAAAAACTTCAAAAATTAGCCATGAAACCCAAAAATTAGCCAGAAAAAAAAATTAGCTAGAAAAAATAAAAAAATTTGCCATAAAACCCAAAAATTTGACAGAAAAACCCAAAATTTAGCTGGAAAAACTCAAAAATTAGCTGGAAAAACTCAGAAATTAGCCACAAAAACTCAAAAATTGTCAGAAAAACCCAAAAATTAGCCATAAAACCCAGAAGTTAGACAGAAAAACTCAAAAATTAGCCGGAAAAACTCGAAAATTGGTCATGAAACCCAAAAATTAGCCAGAGAAACTCAAAAATTAGCTAGAAAAATCCAAAAATTATCCAAAAAAACTCAAAAATTAGCCATGAAACCCAAAAATTAGCCAGAAAAAAAATTAGCTAGAAAAAATAAAAAAAATTAGCCATAAAACCCAAAAATTAGCCATAAAACCCTAAAATTAGCCATAAAACCCAAAAACTAGCCAGAAAAACCCGGAATTAAGCCAGAAAAACTCAAAAATAGCCAGAAAACTTAAAAATTAGCCATAAAACCCAAAAATTAGCCAGAAAAACCCAAAATTTAGCCAGAAAGACTCAAAAATTAGCCAGTAAATCTCAAAAATTAGCCATAAAACCCAAAAATTAGCCAGAAAAACCCGAAATTTAGCAAGAAAAACTCAAAATTTAGCCAAAAACTCTCAAAAATTAGCCATAAAACCCAGAAATTAGCCAGAAAAACCCAAAAATTTGCCAGACAAACCCAAAAATTAGCAATAAAACCCAAGAATTAGCCAGAAAAACCCAAAATTTAGCCAGAAAAACTAAAAAATTAGCCATAAAACTCAAAAATCACACAGAAAAACTCAGAAAGTAGCTAAAAAAACCCAAAAATTAGCCATAAAACCCAGAAGTTAGACAGAAAAACTCAAAAATTAGCCGGAAAAACTCGAAAATTGGTCATGAAACCCAAAAATTAGCCAGAGAAACTCAAAAATTAGCTAGAAAAACCCAAAAATTATCCAAAAAAACTCAAAAATTAGCCATGAAACCCAAAAATTAGCCAGAAAAAAAAATTAACTAGAAAAAATAAAAAAATTAGCCATAAAACCCAAAAATTAGCCATAAAACCCAAAAACTAGCCAGAAAAACCCGGAATTAAGCCAGAAAAACTCAAAAATAGCCAAAAACTCTTGAAAAATAGCCAGAAAACCCAAAAATTAGCCAGAAAAACCCAAAATTTAGCCAGAAAGACTCAAAAATTATCCAGTAAATCTCAAAAATTAGCCATAAAACCCAAAAATTAGCCAGAAAAACCCGAAACTTAGCAAGAAAAACTCAAAAATTAGCCAAAAACTCTCAAAAATTAGCCATAAAACCCAGAAATTAGCCAGAAAAACCCAAAAACTAGCCAGAAAAACCCGGAATTAAGCCAGAAAGACTCAAAAATTAGCCAGTAAATCTCAAAAATTAGCCATAAAACCCAAAAATTAGCCAGAAAAACCCGAAATTTAGCAAGAAAAACTCAAAATTTAGCCAAAAACTCTTAAACAATAGCCAGAAAACCCAAAAATTAGCCATAAAACCCAAAAATTAGCCAGAAAAACCCAAAATTTAGCCAGAAAGACTCAAAAATTAGCCAGTAAATCTCAAAAATTAGCCATAAAACCCAAAAATTAGCCAGAAAAACCCGAAATTTAGCAAGAAAAACTCAAAATTTAGCCAAAAACTCTCAGAAATTATCCATAAAACCCAGAAATTAGCCAGAAAAACCCAAAAATTTGCCAGACAAACCCAAAAATTAGCAATAAAACCCAAGAATTAGCCAGAAAAACCCAAAATTTAGCCAGAAAAACTAAAAAATTAGCCATAAAACTCAAAAATCACACAGAAAAACTCAGAAAGTAGCTAAAAAAACCCAAAAATTAGCCATAAAACCCAGAAGTTAGACAGAAAAACTCAAAAATTAGCCGGAAAAACTCGAAAAATAGCTAGATAAACCCAAAAATTAGCCAAAAAAACTCAAATATTAGCCATGAAACCCAAAAATTAGCCAGAAAAAAAAAATTTGCTGGAAAAAATAAAAAAATTAGCCATAAAACCCAAAAATTTGACAGAAAAACCCAAAATTTAGCTGGAAAAACTCAAAAATTAGCTGGAAAAACTCAGAAATTAGCCACAAAAACTCAAAAATTGTCAGAAAAACCCAAAAATTAGCCATAAAACCAAGAAGTTAGACAGAAAAACTCAAAAATTAGCCGGAAAAACTCGAAAATTCGTCATGAAACCCAAAAATTAGCCAGAGAAACTCAAAAATTAGCTAGAAAAACCCAAAAATTATCCAAAAAAACTCAAAAATTAGCCATGAAACCCAAAAATCAGCCAGAAAAAAAAATTAGCTAGAAAAAATGAAAAAATTAGCCATAAAACCCAAAAATTAGCCATAAAACCCAAAAACTAGTCAGAAAAACCCGGAATTAAGCCAGAAAAACTCAAAAATAGCCAAAAACTCTTAAAAAATAGCCAGAAAACCCAAAAATTAGCCAGAAAAACTAAAAAATTAGCCATAAAACTCAAAAATCACACAGAAAAACTCAGAAAGTAGCTAAAAAAACCCAAAAATTAGCCATAAAACCCAGAAGTTAGACAGAAAAACTCAAAAATTAGCCAGAAAAACTCGAAAATTGGTCATGAAACCCAAAAATTAGCCAGAAAAACTCAAAAATTAGCTAGAAAAACCCAAAAGCTATCCAAAAAAACTCAAAAATTAGCCATGAAACCCAAAAATCAGCCAGAAAAAAAATTAGCTAGAAAAAATGAAAAAATTAGCCATAAAACCCAAAAATTAGCCATAAAACCCAATAATTAGCCAGAAAAACCCAGAATTTAGCCAGGAAAACTCAAAAATTAGCCAATAAATCTCAAAAATTAGCCAGAAAACCCAAAAATTAGCAATAAATTCCAAAAATTAGCCAGACAAACCCAAAATTTAGCCAGGAAAACTCAAAAATTAGCCAATAAATCTCAAAAATTAGCCATAGAACCCAAAAATTAGCCAGAAAAACCCAAAATTTAGCTAGAAAAACTCAAATATTAGCTAGAAAAACCCAAAAATTAGCTAGAGAAACTCAAAAATTAGCCACAAAAATACAAGAATTAGCCACAAAAATACAAGAATTAGCTATAAAACCCAAGAATTAGTTAGCAAAACTCAAAAATTAGCCATAAAACCCAAAAATTAGCCAGAAAAACTCAAAAATTAGCTAGAAAAACTCAAAACTTAGCCGAAAAAACTCAAAAATTAGCCAGAAAAAAGAAATTAGCTAGAAAAAAATAAAAAAATTAGCCATAAAACCCAAAAATTTGCCAGAAAAACCCAAAATTTAGCTAGAAAAACTCAAAAATTAGCTAGGAAAACTCAGAAATTAGCCACAAAAACCCAAAAATTGTCAGAAAAACCCGAAAATTAGCCATAAAATCCAGAAATTAGACTGAAAAACCCAAAAATTAGCCAGGAAAACTCAAAAAATAGCTAGATAAACCCAAAAATTAGCCAAAAAAACTCAAATATTAGCCATGAAACCCAAAAATTAGCCAGAAAAAAAAATTAGCTGGAAAAAATAAAAAAATTAGCCATAAAACCCAAAAATTTGACAGAAAAACCCAAAATTTAGCTGGAAAAACTCAGAAATTAGCCACAAAAACTCAAAAATTGTCAGAAAAACCCAAAAATTAGCCATAAAACCCAGAAGTTAGACAGAAAAACTCAAAAATTAGCCGGAAAAACTCGAAAATTGGTCATGAAACCGAAAAATTAGCCAGAGAAACTCAAAAATTAGCTAGAAAAACTCAAAAATTATCCAAAAAAACTCAAAAATTAGCCATGAAACCCAAAAATTAGCCAGAAAAAAAAATTAGCTAGAAAAAATAAAAAAATTAGCCATAAAACCCAAAAATTAGCCATAAAACCCAAAAACTAGCCAGAAAAACCCGGAATTAAGCCAGAAAAACTCAAAAATAGCCAAAAACTCTCAAAAATTAGCCATAAATCCCAGAAATTAGCCAGAAAAACCCAAAAATTTGCCAGACAAACCCAAAAATTAGCAATAAAACCCAAGAATTAGCCAGAAAAACCCAAAATTTAGCCAGAAAAACTAAAAAATTAGCCATAAAACTCAAAAATCACACAGAAAAACTCAGAAAGTAGCTAAAAAAACCCAAAAATTAGCCATAAAACCCAGAAGTTAGACAGAAAAACTCAAAAATTAGCCGGAAAAACTCGAAAATTGGTCATGAAACCCAAAAATTAGCCAGAAAAACTCAAAAATTAGCTAGAAAAACCCAAACGCTATACAAAAAAACTCAAAAATTAGCCATGAAACCCAAAAATCAGCCAGAAAAAAAAGTTAGCTAGAAAAAATGAAAAAATTAGCCATAAAACCCAAAAATTAGCCGGAAAAACCCAAAATTTAGCCAGAAAGACTCAAAAATTAGCCAGTAAATCTCAAAAATTAGCCATAAAACCCAAAAATTAGCCAGAAAAACCCGAAATTTAGCAAGAAAAACTGAAAAATTAGCCAAAAACTCTCAAAAATTAGCCATAAAACCCAGAATTTAGCCAGAAAAACCCAAAAATTTGCCAGACAAACCCAAAAATTAGCAATAAAACCCAAAAATTAGCCAGAAAAACCCAAAATTTAGCCAAAAAATTCAAAAATTAGCCATGAAACCCAAAAATTAGCCAGAAAAAAAAATTAGCTAGAAAAAATAAAAAAATTTGCCATAAAACCCAAAAATTTGACAGAAAAACCCAAAATTTAGCTGGAAAAACTCAACAATTAGCTAGGAAAACTCAGAAATTAGCCACAAAAACCCAAAAATTGTCAGAAAAACCCAAAAATTAGCCATAAACTCCAGAAATTAGACAGAAAAACCCAAAAATTAGCCAGGAAATCTCAAAAAATAGCTAGATAAACCCAAAAATTAGCCAAAAAAACTCAAATATTAGCCATGAAACCCAAAAATTAGCCAGAAAAAAAAATTAGCTGGAAAAAATAAAAAAATTAGCCATAAAACCCAAAAATTTGACAGAAAAACCCAAAATTTAGCTGGAAAAACTCAAAAATTAGCTGGAAAAACTCAGAAATTAGCCACAAAAACTCAAAAATTGTCAGAAAAACCCAAAAATTAGCCATAAAACCCAGAAGTTAGACAGAAAAACTCAAAAATTAGCCGGAAAAACTCGAAAATTGGTCATGAAACCTAAAAATTAGCCAGAAAAACTCAAAAATTACCTAGAAAAACCCAAAAGCTATCCAAAAAAACTCAAAAATTAGCCATGAAACTCAAAAATCAGCCAGAAAAAAAAATTAGCTAGAAAAAATGAAAAAATTAGCCATAAAACCCAAAAATTTGCCAGAAAAACCCAAAAATTAGCCAGAAAAACCCGGAATTAAGCCAGAAAAACTCAAAAATAGCCAAAAACTCTTAAAAAATAGCCAGAAAACCCGAAAATTAGCCATAAAACTCAAAAATTAGCCAGAAAAACCCAAAATTTAGCCAGAAAGACTCAAAAATTAGCCAGTAAATCTCAAAAATTAGCCATAAAACCCAAAAATTAGCCAGAAAAACCCGAAATTCAGCAAGAAAAACTCAAAAATTAGCCGGAAAAACTCGAAAATTGGTCATGAAACCCAAAAATTAACCAGAAAAACTACAAAATTATCCAAAAAGACTCAAAAATTAGCCATGAAACCCAAAAATTAGCCAGAAAAAAAAATTAGCTAGAAAAAATAAAAAAATTAGCCATAAAACCCAAAAATTAGCAATAAAACCCAAAAACTAGCCAGAAAAACCCGGAATTAAGCCAGAAAAACTCAAAAATAGCCAAAAACTCTTAAAAAGTAGCCAGAAAACCCAAAAATTAGCCATAAAACCCAAAAATTAGCCAGAAAAACCCAAAATTTAGCCAGAAAGACTCAAAAATTATCCAGTAAATCTCAAAAATTAGCCATAAAACCCAAAAATTAGCCAGAAAAACCCGAAATTTAGCAAGAAAAACTCAAAAATTAGCTAGAAAAACTCAAAAATTAGCCATGAAACCCAAAAATAAGCTAGAAAAACCCAAAATTTAGCTAGAAAAACTCAAAAATGAGCTAGGAAAACTCAGAAATTAGCCACAAAAACCCAAAAATTGTCAGAAAAACCCAAAAATTGTCAGAAAAACCCAAAAATTGTCAGAAAAACCCAAAAATTAGCCATAAAAACTCAAAAATTAGCTAGAAAAAATAGGAAAATTAGCCATAAAACCCAAAAATTTGCCAGAAAAACCCAAAATTTAGCTAGAAAAACTCAAAAATTAGCTAGGAAAACTCAGAAATTAGCCACAAATCCCAAGAATTGTCAAAAAAACCCAACAAATAGCCAAAAAAACTCAAAAATTAGCCATGAAACCCAAAAATTAGCCAGAAAAACCCAAAATTTAGCCAGGAAAACTCAAAAATTAGCCAATAAATCTCAAAAATTAGCCATAGAACCCAAAAATTAGCCAGAAAAACCCAAAATTTAGCTAGAAAAACTCAAAAATTAGCTATAAAAACCCAAAAATTAGCCAAAAAAACTCAAAAATTAGCCATGAAACCCAAAAATTAGCCAGAAAAATAAATTAGCTAGAAAAAATAAAAAAATTAGCCATAAAACCCAAAAATTAGCCATAAAACCCAATAATAAGCCAGAAAAACCCAGAGTTTAGCCAGGAAAACTCAAAAATTAGCCAATAAATCTCAAAAATTAGCCAGACAACCCAAAAATTAGCAATAAATTCCAAAAATTAGCCAGAAAAACCCAAAATTTAGCCAGGAAAACTCAAAAATTAGCCAATAAATCTCAAAAATTAGCCATAGAACCCAAAAATTAGCCAGAAAAACCCAAAATTTAGCTAGAAAAACTCAAATATTAGCTAGAAAAACCCGAAAATTAGCTAGAGAAACTCAAAAATTAGCCACAAAAATACAAGAATTAGCCACAAAAATACAAGAATTAGCTATAAAACCCAAGAATTAGTTAGAAAAACTCAAAAATTATCCATAAAACCCAAAAATTAGCCAGAAAAACTCAAAAATTAGCTGGAAAAACTCAAAACTTAGCCGAAAAAACTCAAAAATTAGCCATGAAATCCAAAAATTAGCCAGAAAAAAGAAATTAGCTAGAAAAAAATAAAAAAATTAGCCATAAAACCCAAAAATTTGCCAGAAAAACCCAAAATTTAGCTAGAAAAACTTAAAAATTAGCTAGGAAAACTCAGAAATTAGCCACAAAAACCCAAAAATTGTCGGAAAACCCCAAAAATTAGCCATAAAATTCAGAAATTAGACAGAAAAACCCAAAAATTAGCCATAAAATCCAGAAATTAGACAGAAAAACCCAAAAATTAGCCAGGAAAACTCAAAAATTAGCTAGATAAACCCAAAAATTAGCCAAAAAAACTCAAATATTAGCCATGAAACCCAAAAATTAGCCAGAAAAAAAAAATTAGCTGGGAAAAATAAAAAAATTAGCCACAAAAACTCAAAAATTGTCAAAAAAACCCAAAAATTAGCCATAAAACCCAGAAATTAGACAGAAAAACTCAGAAATTAGCCGGAAAAACTCGAAAATTGGTCATGAAACCCAAAAATTAGCCAGAAAAACTCAAAAATTAGCTAGAAAAACCCAAAAATTAGCCAAAAAAACTCAAAAATTAGCCATGAAACCCAAAAATAAGCTAGAAAAACCCAAAATTTAACTAGAAAAACTCCAAAATTAGCCATAAAACCCAAAAATTGTCAGAAAAACCCAAAAATTGTCAGAAAAACCCAAAAATTAGCCATAAAAACTCAAAAATTAGCTAGAAAAAATAGGAAAATTAGCCATAAAACCCAAAAATTTGCCAGAAAAACCCAAAATTTAGCTAGAAAAACTCAAAAATTAGCTAGGAAAACTCAGAAATTAGCCACAAATCCCAAGAATTGTCAAAAAAACCCAACAAATAGCCAAAAAAACTCAAAAATTAGCCATGAAACCCAAAAATTAGCCAGAAAAACCCAAAATTTAGCCAGGAAAACTCAAAAATTAGCCAATAAATCTCAAAAATTAGCCATAGAACCCAAAAATTAGCCAGAAAAACCCAAAATTTAGCTAGAAAAACTCAAAAATTAGCTATAAAAACCCAAAAATTAGCCAAAAAAACTCAAAAATTAGCCATGAAACCCAAAAATTAGCCAGAAAAATAAATTAGCTAGAAAAAATAAAAAAATTAGCCATAAAACCCAAAAATTAGCCATAAAACCCAATAATAAGCCAGAAAAACCCAGAGTTTAGCCAGGAAAACTCAAAAATTAGCCAATAAATCTCAAAAATTAGCCAGACAACCCAAAAATTAGCAATAAATTCCAAAAATTAGCCAGAAAAACCCAAAATTTAGCCAGGAAAACTCAAAAATTAGCCAATAAATCTCAAAAATTAGCCATAGAACCCAAAAATTAGCCAGAAAAACCCAAAATTTAGCTAGAAAAACTCAAATATTAGCTAGAAAAACCCAAAAATTAGCTAGAGAAACTCAAAAATTAGCCACAAAAATACAAGAATTAGCCACAAAAATACAAGAATTAGCTATAAAACCCAAGAATTAGTTAGAAAAACTCAAAAATTATCCATAAAACCCAAAAATTAGCCAGAAAAACTCAAAAATTAGCTGGAAAAACTCAAAACTTAGCCGAAAAAACTCAAAAATTAGCCATGAAATCCAAAAATTAGCCAGAAAAAAGAAAATAGCTAGAAAAAAATAAAAAAATTAGCCATAAAACCCAAAAATTTGCCAGAAAAACCCAAAATTTAGCTAGAAAAACTTAAAAATTAGCTAGGAAAACTCAGAAATTAGCCACAAAAACCCAGAAATTGTCAGAAAAACCCAAAAATTAGCCATAAAATCCAGAAATTAGACAGAAAAACCCAAAAATTAGCCAGGAAAACTCAAAAATTAGCTAGATAAACCCAAAAATTAGCCAAAAAAACTCAAATATTAGCCATGAAACCCAAAAATTAGCCAGAAAAAAAAAATTAGCTGGAAAAAATAAAAAAATTAGCCACAAAAACTCAAAAATTGTCAAAAAAACCCAAAAATTAGCCATAAAACCCAGAAATTAGACAGAAAAACTCAGAAATTAGCCGGAAAAACTCGAAAATTGGTCATGAAACCCAAAAATTAGCCAGAAAAACTCAAAAATTAGCTAGAAAAACCCAAAAATTAGCCAAAAAAACTCAAAAATTAGCCATGAAACCCAAAAATAAGCTAGAAAAACCCAAAATTTAACTAGAAAAACTCCAAAATTAGCCATAAAACCCAAAAATTTGCCAGAAAAACCCAAAATTTAGCTAGGAAAACTCAAAAATTAGCTAGGAAAACTCAGAAATTAGCCACAAAAACCCAAAAATTGTCAGAAAAACCCAAAAATTAGCCATAAAACCCAGAAATTAGACAGAAAAACTCAAAAATTAGCTGGAAAAACTCGAAAATTAGTCATGAAACCCAAAAATTAGCCAGAAAAACTCAAAAATTAGCTAGAAAAACCCAACAATTAGCCAAAAAAACTCAAAAATTAGCCATGAAATCCAAAAGTTAGCCAGAAAAAAAAATTAGCTAGAAAAAAAAAATTAGCCATAAAACCCAAAAATTAGCCATAAAACCCAAAAATTAGCCAAAAAACCCGGAATTTAGCCAGAAAAACTCAAAAATGAGCCAAAAACTCTCAAAAAATAGCCAGAAAACCAAAAAATTAGCCATGAAACCCAAAAATTAGCCAGAAAAACCCAAAATTTAGCCAGAAAAACTAAAAATTAGCCAATAAATCTCAAAAATTAGCCATAAAACCCAAAAATTAGCCAGAAAAACCCAAAATTTAGCAAGAAAAACTCAAAAATTAGCCAAAAACTCTCAAAAATTAGCCATAAAACCCAGAAATTAGCCAGAAAAACCCAAAAATTTGCCAGACAAACCCAAAAATTAGCAATAAAACCCAAAAATTAGCCAGAAAAACCCAAAATTTAGCCAGGAAAACTCAAAAATTAGCCAATAAATCTCAAAAATTAGCCATAGAACCCAAAAATTAGCCAGAAAAACACAAAATTTAGCTAGAAAAACTCAAATATTAGCTAGAAAAACTCAGAAATTAGCTATAAAAACCCAAAAATTAGCTAGAGAAACTCAAAAATTAGCCACAAAAATTCAAGAATTAGCCACAAAAATACAAGAATTAGCTATAAAACCCAAGAATTAGTTGGAAAAACTCAAAAATTAGCCATAAAACCCAAAAATTAGCCAGAAAAACTCAAAAATTAGCCGAAAAAACTTAAGAATTAGCCATGAAACCCAGAAATTAGCCAGAAAAAAGAAATTAACTAGAAAAAAATAAAAAAATTAGCCATAAAACCCAAAAATTTGCCAGAAAAACCCAAAATTTAGCTAGGAAAACTCAAAAATTAGCCACAAAAACCCAAAAATTGTCAGAAAAACCCAAAAATTAGCCATAAAATCCAGAAATTAGACAGAAAAACCCAAAAATTAGCCAGGAAAACTCGAAAATTAGCTAGATAAACCCAAAAATTAGCCAAAAAAACTCAAATATTAGCCATGAAACCCAAAAATTAGCCAGAAAAAAAAATTAGCTGGAAAAAATAAAAAAATTATCCACAAAAACTCAAAAATTGTCAGGAAAACCCAAAAATTAGCCATAAAACCCAGAATTTAGCCGGAAAAACCCAAAAATTAGCCAGAAAAACCCAAAATTTAGCCAGAAAAACTCAAAAATTAGCCAATAAATCTCAAAAATTAGCCATGAAATCCAAAAGTTAGCCAGAAAAAAAAAATTAGCAATAAAACCCAAAAATTAGCCATAAAACCCAAAAATTAGCCAAAAAAACCCGGAATTTAGCCAGAAAAACTAAAAATTAGCCAATAAATCTCAAAAATTAGCCATAAAACCCAAAAATTAGCCAGAACAACCCAAAATTTAGCAAGAAAAACTCAAAAATTAGCCAAAAACTCTCAAAAATTAGCCATAAAACCCAGAAATTAGCCAGAAAAACCCAAAAATTTGCCAGACAAACCCAAAAATTAGCAATAAAACCCAAAAATTAGCCAGAAAAACCCAAAATTTAGCCAGGAAAACTCAAAAATTAGCCAATAAATCTCAAAAATTAGCCATAGAACCCAAAAATTAGCCAGAAAAACCCAAAATTTAGCTAGAAAAACTCAAATATTAGCTAGAAAAACTCAGAAATTAGCTATAAAAACCCAAAAATTAGCTAGAGAAACTCAAAAATTAGCCACAAAAATTCAAGAATTAGCCACAAAAATACAAGAATTAGCTATAAAACCCAAGAATTAGTTGGAAAAACTCAAAAATTAGCCATAAAACCCAAAAATTAGCCAGAAAAACTCAAAAATTAGCCGAAAAAACTTAAGAATTAGCCATGAAACCCAGAAATTAGCCAGAAAAAAGAAATTAACTAGAAAAAAATAAAAAAATTAGCCATAAAACCCAAAAATTTGCCAGAAAAACCCAAAATTTAGCTAGGAAAACTCAGAAATTAGCCACAAAAACCCAGAAATTGTCAGAAAAACCCAAAAATTAGCCACAAAATCCAGAAATTAGACAGAAAAACCCAAAAATTAGCCAGGAAAACTCAAAAATTAGCTAGATAATTCCAAAAATTAGCCAAAAAAACTCAAATATTAGCGATGAAACCCAAAAATTAGCCAGAAAAAAAAATTAGCTGGGAAAAATAAAAAAATTATCCACAAAAACTCAAAAATTGTCAGAAAAACCCAAAAATTAGCCATAAAACCCAGAAATTAGCCGGAAAAACCCAAAAATTAGCCAAAAAAACTCAACAATTAGCCATGAAACCCAAAAATAATCTAGAAAAACCCAAAATTTAACTAGAAAAACTCAAAAATTAGCCATAAAACCCAGAAATTAGACAAAAAAACTCAAAAATTAGCTGGAAAAACTTGAAAATTAGTCATAAAACCCAAAAATTAGCCAAAAAAACTCAAAAATTAGCTGGAAAAACTCGAAAATTAGTCATAAAACCCAAAAATTAGCCAAAAAAACTCAAAAATTAGCTATGAAACCCAAAAATTAGCCAGAAAAAAGAAATTAGCTAGAAAAAAATAAAAAAATTAGCCATAAAACCCAAAAATTTGCCAGAAAAACCCAAAATTTAGCTAGAAAAACTCAAAAATTAGCTAGGAAAACTCAGAAATTAGCCACAAAAACCCAAAAATTGTCAGAAAAACCCAAAAATTAGCCATAAAACCCAGTAATTAGACAGAAAAACCCAAAAATTAGCCAGAGAAACTCAAAAATTAGCTAGAAAAACCCAAAAATTGGCCAAAAAAAAATTAGCTAGAAAAAATAGAAAAATTAGCCATAAAACCCAAAAATTAGCCAGAAAAACCCAAAATTTAGCTAGAAAAACTCAAATATTAGCTAGAAAAACTCAGAAATTAGCCACAAAAACCCAAAAATTGTCAGAAAAACCCAAAAATTAGCCATAAAATCCAGAAATTAGACAGAAAAACCCAAAAATTAGCCAGGAAAACTCAAAAATTAGCTAGATAAACCCAAAAATTAGCCAAAAAAACTCAAATATTAGCCATGAAACCCAAAAATTAGCCAAAAAAAAATTAGCTAGGAAAAATAGAAAAATTAGCCATAAAACCCAAAAATTAGCCAGAAAAACCCAAAATTTAGCTAGAAAAACTCAAATATTAGCTAGAAAAACTCAGAAATTAGCCACAAAAACCCAAAAATTGTCAGAAAAACCCAAAAATTAGCCATAAAACCCAGAAATTAGAAAAAAAAACTCAAAAATTAGCTGGAAAAACTCGAAAATTAGTCAAAAAACCCAAAAATTAGCCAGAAAAACTCGAAAATTAGCTAGAAAAACCCAAAAATTAACCAAAAAACTCAAAAATTAGCCATGAAACCCAAAAATTAGCCAGAAAAACCCAAAATTTAGCCAGAAAAACTCAAAAATTAGCCATAAAACCCAAAAATAAGCTAAAAAAACCCAAAATTTAACTAGAAAAACTCAAAAGTTAGCCATAAAACGCAAAAATCAGCCAGAAAAACTCAAAAATTAGCTGGAAAAAATCAAAAACTAGCCATAAAACCCAAAAATAAGCTAGAAAAACCCAAAATTTAACTAGAAAAACTCAAAAATTAGCCATAAAACCCAAAAATTAGCCAGAAAAACCCAAAAATTTGCCAGACAGACCAAAAAATTATCAATAAAACCCAAAAATTAGCCAGAAAAACCCAAAATTTAGCCAAAAAATTCAAAAATTAGCCATGAAAACCAAAAATTAGCCAGAAAAAAAATTAGCTAGAAAAAATAGAAAAAATTGCCATAAAACCAAAAATTAGCCATAAAACCCAAAAATTAGCCAGAAAAACCCAAAATTTAGCCAGAAAAACTCAAAAATTAGCCAATAAATCTCAAAAATTAGCCATGAAACCCAAAAATTAGCCAGAAAAAAGAAATTAGCTAGAAAAAAAGAAAAAAATTAGCCATAAAACCCAAAAATTTGCCAGAAAAACCCAAAATTTAGCTAGAAAAATTCAAAAATTAGCTAGGAAAACTCAGAAATTAGCCACAAAAACCCAAAAATTGTCAGAAAAACCCAAAAATTAGCCATAAAACCCAGAAATTAGACAGAAAAACTCAAAAATTAGCTGGAAAAACTCGAAAATTAGTCATGAAACCCAAAAATTAGCCAGAAAAACTCGAAAATTAGCTAGAAAAACCCAACAATTAGCCAAAAAAACTCAAAAATTAGCTATGAAACCCAAAAATTAGCCAGAAAAAAAAATTAGCTAGAAAAAATAAAAAAATTAGCCATAAAACCCAAAAATTGGCCAAAAAAACACGGAATTTAGCCAGGAAAACTCAAAAATGAGCCAAAAACTCTCAAAAAATAGCCAGAAAACCCAAAAATTAGCCATGAAACCCAAAAATTAGCCAGAAAAACCCAAAATTTAGCCAGAAAAACTAAAAATTAGCCAATAAATCTCAAAAATTAGCCATAAAACCCAAAAATTAGCCAGAAAAACCCAAAATTTAGCAAGAAAAACTCAAAAATTAGCCAGAAAAACCCAAAAATTAGCCAATAAATCTCAAAAATTAGCCATAGAACCCAAAAATTAGCCAGAAAAACCCAAAATTTAGCTAGAAAAACTCAAATATTAGCTAGAAAAACTCAGAAATTAGCTATAAAAACCCAAAAATTAGCTAGAGAAACTCAAAAATTAGCCACAAAAATACAAGAATTAGCCACAAAAATACAAGAATTAGCTATAAAACCCAAGAATTAGTTGGAAAAACTCAAAAATTAGCCATAAAACCCAAAAATTAGCCAGAAAAACTCAAAAATTAGCCGAAAAAACTCAAGAATTAGCCATGAAACCCAGAAATTAGCCAGAAAAAAGAAATTATCTAGAAAAAAATAAATAAATTAGCCATAAAACCCAAAAATTTGCCAGAAAAACCCAAAATTTAGCTAGAAAAACTCAAAAATTAGCTAGGAAAACTCAGAAATTAGCCACAAAAACCCAAAAATTGTCAGAAAAACCCAAAAATTAGCCATAAAATCCAGAAATTAGACAGAAAAACCCAAAAATTAGCCAGAAAACCCGAATATTAGCTAGAAAAACTCAGAAATTAGCCACAAAAACCCAAAAATTGTCAGAAAAACCCAAAAATTAGCCATAAAATCCAGAATTTAGACAGAAAAACCCAAAAATAAGCCAGAAAAACTCAAAAATTAGCTAGATAAACCCAAAAATTAGCCAAAAATCTCAAATATTAGCCATGAAACCCAAAAATTAGCCAGAAAAAAAAATTAGCTGGGAAAAATAAAAAAATTAGCCACAAAAACTCAAAAATTGTCAGAAAAACCCAAAAATTAGCCAGAAAAAATCAAAAATTAGCTAGAAAAACCCAAAAATTAGCCAAAAAAAAAATTAGCTAGAAAAAATAGAAAAATTAGCCATAAAACCCAAAAATTAGCCAGAAAAACCCAAAATTTAGCTAGAAAAACTCAAATATTAGCTAGAAAAACTCAGAAATTAGCCACAAAAACCCAAAAATTGTCGGAAAACCCCAAAAATTAGCCATAAAATTCAGAAATTAGACAGAAAAACCCAAAAATTAGCCAGGAAAACTCAAAAATTAGCTAGATAAACCCAAAAATTAGCCAAAAAAACTCAAATATTAGCCATGAAACCCAAAAATTAGCCAAAAAAAAATTAGCTAGGAAAAATAGAAAAATTAGCCATAAAACCCAAAAATTAGCCAGAAAAACCCAAAATTTAGCTAGAAAAACTCAAATATTAGCTAGAAAAACTCAGAAATTAGCCACAAAAACCCAAAAATTGTCAGAAAAACCCAAAAATTAGCCATAAAACCCAGAAATTAGACAGAAAAACTCAGAAATTAGCCAGAAAAACTCGAAAATTGGTCATGAAACCCAAAAATTAGCCAGAAAAACTCAAAAATTAGCTAGAAAAACCCAAAAATTAGCCAAAAAAACTCAAAAATTAGCCATGAAACCCAAAAATAAGCTAGAAAAACCCAAAATTTAACTAGAAAAACTCAAAAATTAGCCATAAAACCCAGAAATTAGAAAAAAAAACTCAAAAATTAGCTGGAAAAACTCGGAAATTAGTCAAAAAACCCGAAAATTAGCCAGAAAAACTCAAAAATTAGCTAGAAAAACCCAAAATTTAACCAAAAAACTCAAAAATTAGCCATGAAACCCAAAAATTAGCCAGAAAAACCCAAAATTTAGCCAGAAAAACTCAAAAATTAGCCATAAAACCCAAAAATAAGCTAAAAAAACCCAAAATTTAACTAGAAAAACTCAAAAATCAGCCATAAAACGCAAAAATCAGCCAGAAAAACTCAAAAATTAGCTAGAAAAAATCAAAAACTAGCCATAAAACCCAAAAATAAGCTAGAAAAACCCAAAATTTAACTAGAAAAACTCAAAAATTAGCCATAAAACCCAAAAATTAGCCAGAAAAACCCAAAAATTTGCCAGACAGACCAAAAAATTATCAATAAAACCCAAAAATTAGCCAGAAAAACCCAAAATTTAGCCAAAAAATTCAAAAATTAGCCATGAAATCCAAAAATTAGCCAGAAAAAAAAATTAGCTAGAAAAAATAGAAAAAATTGCCATAAAACCAAAAATTAGCCATAAAACCCAAAAATTAGCCATAAAACCCAAAAATTAGCCAGAAAAACCCAAAATTTAGCCAGAAAAACTCAAAAATTAGCCAATAAATCTCAAAAATTAGCCATGAAACCCAAAAATTAGCCAGAAAAAAGAAATTAGCTAGAAAAAAAGAAAAAAATTAGCCATAAAACCCAAAAATTTGCCAGAAAAACCCAAAATTTAGCTAGGAAAATTCAAAAATTAGCTAGGAAAACTCAGAAATTAGCCACAAAAACCCAAAAATTGTCAGAAAAACCCAAAAATTAGCCATAAAACCCAGAAATTAGACAGAAAAACTCAAAAATTAGCTGGAAAAACTCGAAAATTAGTCATGAAACCCAAAAATTAGCCAGAAAAACTCGAAAATTAGCTAGAAAAACCCAACAATTAGCCAAAAAAACTCAAAAATTAGCCATGAAACACAAAAATTAGCCAGAAAAAGAAATTAGCTAGAAAAAATAAAAAAATTAGCCATAAAACCCAAAAATTAGCCAAAAAAACCCGGAATTTAGCCAGGAAAACTCAAAAATGAGCCAAAAACTCTCAAAAAATAGCCAGAAAACCCAAAAATTAGCCATGAAACCCAAAAATTAGCCAGAAAAACCCAAAATTTAGCCAGAAAAACTAAAAATTAGCCAATAAATCTCAAAAATTAGCCATAAAACCCAAAAATTAGCCAGAAAAACCCAAAATTTAGCAAGAAAAACTCAAAAATTAGCCAAAAACTCTCAAAAATTAGCCATAAAACCCAGAAATTAACCAGAAAAACCCAAAAATTTGCCAGACAAACCCAAAAATTAGCAATAAAACCCAAAAATTAGCCAATAAATCTCAAAAATTAGACATAGAACCCAAAAATTAGCCAGAAAAACCCAAAATTTAGCTAGAAAAACTCAAATATTAGCTAGAAAAACTCAGAAATTAGCTATAAAAACCCAAAAATTAGCTAGAGAAACTCAAAAATTAGCCACAAAAATACAAGAGTTAGCCACAAAAATACAAGAATTAGCTATAAAACCCAAGAATTAGTTGGAAAAACTCAAAAATTAGCCATAAAACCCAAAAATTAGCCAGAAAAACTCAAAAATTAGCCGAAAAAACTCAAGAATTAGCCATGAAACCCAGAAATTAGCCAGAAAAAAGAAATTATCTAGAAAAAAATAAATAAATTAGCCATAAAACCCAAAAATTTGCCAGAAAAACCCAAAATTTAGCTAGAAAAACTCAAAAATTAGCTAGGAAAACTCAGAAATTAGCCACAAAAACCCAAAAACTGTCAGAAAAACCCAAAAATTAGCCATAAAATCCAGAAATTAGACAGAAAAACCCAAAAATTAGCCAAAAAAACTCAAATATTAGCCATGAAACCCAAAAATTAGCCAGAAAAAAAAATTAGCCAGAAAAACTCAAAAATTAGCCATGAAACACAAAAATTAGCCAGAAAAAAAAATTAGCTAGGAAAAATAAAAAAATTAGCCATAAAACCCAAAAATTAGCCAGAAAAACCCAGAATTTAGCCAGAAATACTCAAAAATTAGCCAAAAACTCTCAGAAATTAGCCATAAAACCCAAAAATTAGCCAGAATAACCCAAAATTTAGCAAGAAAAACTCAAAAATTAGCTAGAAAAACCCAAAAATTAGCCATAACACCCAAAAATTAGCCAGAAAAACCCAAAAATTTGCCGGACAAACCCAAAAATTAGCAATAAAACCCTAAAATTAGCGAGAAAAACCCAAAATTTACCCAGAAAAACTCAAAAATTAGCCATAAAACCCAAAAATCACACAGAAAAACTCAGAAAGTAGCTGAAAAACTCGAAAATTAGTCATAAAACCCAAAAATTAGCCAGAAAATCTCAGACATTAGCTAGAAAAACCCAAAAATTAGCCAAAACAACTCAAAAATTAGCCATGAAACCCAAAAATTTGCCAGAAAAACCCAAAATCAAGCTAGAAAAACTCAGAAATTAGCTAGGAAAACTCAGAAATTAGCCACAAAAACCCAAAAATTATCAGAAAAACTCAAAAGTTAGCCATAAAACCCAGAAATTAGACAGAAAAACTCAAAAATTAGCTGGAAAAACTCGAAAATTTGTCATAAAACCCAAAAATTAGCCAGAAAAACTCAAAAATTAGCTAGAAAAACCCAAAAATTAGCCAAAAAAACTCAAAAATCAGCCATGAAACCCAAAAATTAGCCAGAAAAAAAAATTAGCTAGAAAAAATAAAAAAGTTAGCCATAAAACCCAAAAATTTGCCAGAAAAACCCAAAATTTAGCTAGAAAAACTCAAAAATTAGCTAGGAAAACTCAGAAATTAGCCAGAAAAACCCAAAAATTGTCAGAAAAACCCAAAAATTATCCATAAAACCAAAAATTAGACGAAAAAACTCAAAAATTAGCTAGGAAAATTCAAAAATTAGCCATAAAACCCAAAAATCAGCCAGAAAAACTCAAAATTTAGCTGGAAAAACTCAAAAACTAGCCATTAAACCCAAAAATAAGCCAGGAAAACCGAAAATTTGACTAGAAAAACTCAAAAATTTGCCATAAAACCCAAAAATTAGCCAGAAAAACCCGAAATTTAGCAAGAAAAACTCAAAAATTAGCCAAAAACTCTCAAAAATTAGCCATAGAACCCAGAAATTAGCCAGAAAAACCCAAAAATTTGCCAGACAAACCCAAAAATTAGCAATAAAACCCAATAATTAGCCATAAAACCCAAAAATTAGCCAGAAAAACCCAAAATTTAGCCAGAAAGACTCAAAAATTAGCCAGTAAATCTCAAAAATTAGCCATAAAACCCAAAAATTAGCCAGAAAAACCCGAAATTTAGCAAGAAAAACTCAAAAATTAGCCGAAAACTCTCAAAAATTAGCCATAAAACCCAGAAATTAGCCAGAAAAACCCAAAAATTTGCCAGACAAACCCAAAAATTAGCAATAAAACCCAAAAATTAGCCAGAAAAACCCAAAATTTAGCCAGGAAAACTCAAAAATTAGCCAATAAATCTCAAAAATTAGCCATAGAACCCAAAAATTAGCTAGAAAAACTCAAATATTAGCTAGAAAAACTCAGAAATTAGCTATAAAAACCCAAAAATTAGCTAGAGAAACTCAAAAATTAGCCACAAAAATTCAAGAATTAGCCACAAAAATACAAGAATTAGCTATAAAACCCAAGAATTAGTTGGAAAAACTCAAAAATTAGCCATAAAACCCAAAAATTAGCCAGAAAAACTCAAAAATTAGCCGAAAAAACTTAAGAATTAGCCATGAAACCCAGAAATTAGCCAGAAAAAAGAAATTAACTAGAAAAAAATAAAAAAATTAGCCATAAAACCCAAAAATTTGCCAGAAAAACCCAAAATTTAGCTAGGAAAACTCAGAAATTAGCCACAAAAACCCAAAAATTGTCAGAAAAACCCAAAAATTAGCCATAAAATATAGAAATTAGACAGAAAAACCCAAAAATTAGCCAGGAAAACTCAAAAATTAGCTAGATAAACCCAAAAATTAGCCAAAAAAACTCAAATATTAGCCATGAAACCCAAAAATTAGCCAGAAAAAAAAATTAGCTGGGAAAAATAAAAAAATTATCCACAAAAACTCAAAAATTGTCAGGAAAACCCAAAAATTAGCCATAAAACCCAGAAATTAGCCGGAAAAACCCAAAAATTAGCCAAAAAAACTCAACAATTAGCCATGAAACCCAAAAATAAGCTAGAAAAACCCAAAATTTAACTAGAAAAACTCAAAAATTAGCCATAAAACTTAGAAATTAGACAAAAAACTCAAAAATTAGCTGGAAAAACTCGAAAATTAGTCATAAAACCCAAAAATTAGCCAAAAAAACTCAAAAATTAGCTGGAAAAACTCGAAAATTAGCCAGAGAAACTCAAAAATTAGCTAGAAAAACCCAAAAATTGGCCAAAAAAAAAATTAGCTAGAAAAAATAGAAAAATTAGCCATAAAACCCAAAAATTAGCCAGAAAAACCCAAAATTTAGCTAGAAAAACTCAAATATTAGCTAGAAAAACTCAGAAATTAGCCACAAAAACCCAAAAATTGTCGGAAAACCCCAAAAATTAGCCATAAAATTCAGAAATTAGACAGAAAAACCCAAAAATTAGCCAGGAAAACTCAAAAATTAGCTAGATAAACCCAAAAATTAGCCAAAAAAACTCAAATATTAGCCATGAAACCCAAAAATTAGCCAAAAAAAAATTAGCTAGGAAAAATAGAAAAATTAGCCATAAAACCCAAAAATTAGCCAGAAAAACCCAAAATTTAGCTAGAAAAACTCAAATATTAGCTAGAAAAACTCAGAAATTAGCCACAAAAACCCAAAAATTGTCAGAAAAACCCAAAAATTAGCCATAAAACCCAGAAATTAGACAGAAAAACTCAGAAATTAGCCAGAAAAACTCGAAAATTGGTCATGAAACCCAAAAATTAGCCAGAAAAACTCAAAAATTAGCTAGAAAAACCCAAAAATTAGCCAAAAAAACTCAAAAATTAGCCATGAAACCCAAAAATAAGCTAGAAAAACCCAAAATTTAACTAGAAAAACTCAAAAATTAGCCATAAAACCCAGAAATTAGAAAAAAAAACTCAAAAATTAGCTGGAAAAACTCGAAAATTAGTCAAAAAACCCGAAAATTAGCCAGAAAAACTCAAAAATTAGCTAGAAAAACCCAAAAATTAACCAAAAAACTCAAAAATTAGCCATGAAACCCAAAAATTAGCCAGAAAAACCCAAAATTTAGCCAGAAAAACTCAAAAATTAGCCATAAAACCCAAAAATAAGCTAAAAAAACCCAAAATTTAACTAGAAAAACTCAAAAATTAGCCATAAAACGCAAAAATCAGCCAGAAAAACTCAAAAATTAGCTAGAAAAAATCAAAAACTAGCCATAAAACCCAAAAATAAGCTAGAAAAACCCAAAATTCAACTAGAAAAACTCAAAAATTAGCCATAAAACCCAAAAATTAGCCAGAAAAACCCAAAAATTTGCCAGACAGACCAAAAAATTATCAATAAAACCCAAAAATTAGCCAGAAAAACCCAAAATTTAGCCAAAAAATTCAAAAATTAGCCATGAAATCCAAAAATTAGCCAGAAAAAAAAATTAGCTAGAAAAAATAGAAAAAATTGCCATAAAACCAAAAATTAGCCATAAAACCCAAAAATTAGCCATAAAACCCAAAAATTAGCCAGAAAAACCCAAAATTTAGCCAGAAAAACTCAAAAATTAGCCAATAAATCTCAAAAATTAGCCATGAAACCCAAAAATTAGCCAGAAAAAAGAAATTAGCTAGAAAAAAAGAAAAAAATTAGCCATAAAACCCAAAAATTTGCCAGAAAAACCCAAAATTTAGCTAGGAAAATTCAAAAATTAGCTAGGAAAACTCAGAAATTAGCCACAAAAACCCAAAAATTGTCAGAAAAACCCAAAAATTAGCCATAAAACCCAGAAATTAGACAGAAAAACTCAAAAATTAGCTGGAAAAACTCGAAAATTAGTCATGAAACCCAAAAATTAGCCAGAAAAACTCGAAAATTAGCTAGAAAAACCCAACAATTAGCCAAAAAAACTCAAAAATTAGCCATGAAACACAAAAATTAGCCAGAAAAAGAAATTAGCTAGAAAAAATAAAAAAATTAGCCATAAAACCCAAAAATTAGCCAAAAAAACCCGGAATTTAGCCAGGAAAACTCAAAAATGAGCCAAAAACTCTCAAAAAATAGCCAGAAAACCCAAAAATTAGCCATGAAACCCAAAAATTAGCCAGAAAAACCCAAAATTTAGCCAGAAAAACTAAAAATTAGCCAATAAATCTCAAAAATTAGCCATAAAACCCAAAAATTAGCCAGAAAAACCCAAAATTTAGCAAGAAAAACTCAAAAATTAGCCAAAAACTCTCAAAAATTAGCCATAAAACCCAGAAATTAACCAGAAAAACCCAAAAATTTGCCAGACAAACCCAAAAATTAGCAATAAAACCCAAAAATTAGCCAATAAATCTCAAAAATTAGACATAGAACCCAAAAATTAGCCAGAAAAACCCAAAATTTAGCTAGAAAAACTCAAATATTAGCTAGAAAAACTCAGAAATTAGCTATAAAAACCCAAAAATTAGCTAGAGAAACTCAAAAATTAGCCACAAAAATACAAGAGTTAGCCACAAAAATACAAGAATTAGCTATAAAACCCAAGAATTAGTTGGAAAAACTCAAAAATTAGCCATAAAACCCAAAAATTAGCCAGAAAAACTCAAAAATTAGCCGAAAAAACTCAAGAATTAGCCATGAAACCCAGAAATTAGCCAGAAAAAAGAAATTATCTAGAAAAAAATAAATAAATTAGCCATAAAACCCAAAAATTTGCCAGAAAAACCCAAAATTTAGCTAGAAAAACTCAAAAATTAGCTAGGAAAACTCAGAAATTAGCCACAAAAACCCAAAAACTGTCAGAAAAACCCAAAAATTAGCCATAAAATCCAGAAATTAGACAGAAAAACCCAAAAATTAGCCAAAAAAACTCAAATATTAGCCATGAAACCCAAAAATTAGCCAGAAAAAAAAATTAGCCAGAAAAACTCAAAAATTAGCCATGAAACACAAAAATTAGCCAGAAAAAAAAATTAGCTAGAAAAAATAAAAAAATTAGCCATAAAACCCAAAAATTAGCCAGAAAAACCCAGAATTTAGCCAGAAATACTCAAAAATTAGCCAAAAACTCTCAGAAATTAGCCATAAAACCCAAAAATTAGCCAGAATAACCCAAAATTTAGCAAGAAAAACTCAAAAATTAGCTAGAAAAACCCAAAAATTAGCCATAACACCCAAAAATTAGCCAGAAAAACCCAAAAATTTGCCGGACAAACCCAAAAATTAGCAATAAAACCCTAAAATTAGCGAGAAAAACCCAAAATTTACCCAGAAAAACTCAAAAATTAGCCATAAAACCCAAAAATCACACAGAAAAACTCAGAAAGTAGCTGAAAAACTCGAAAATTAGTCATAAAACCCAAAAATTAGCCAGAAAATCTCAGACATTAGCTAGAAAAACCCAAAAATTAGCCAAAACAACTCAAAAATTAGCCATGAAACCCAAAAATTTGCCAGAAAAACCCAAAATCAAGCTAGAAAAACTCAGAAATTAGCTAGGAAAACTCAGAAATTAGCCACAAAAACCCAAAAATTATCAGAAAAACTCAAAAGTTAGCCATAAAACCCAGAAATTAGACAGAAAAACTCAAAAATTAGCTGGAAAAACTCGAAAATTTGTCATAAAACCCAAAAATTAGCCAGAAAAACTCAAAAATTAGCTAGAAAAACCCAAAAATTAGCCAAAAAAACTCAAAAATCAGCCATGAAACCCAAAAATTAGCCAGAAAAAAAAATTAGCTAGAAAAAATAAAAAAGTTAGCCATAAAACCCAAAAATTTGCCAGAAAAACCCAAAATTTAGCTAGAAAAACTCAAAAATTAGCTAGGAAAACTCAGAAATTAGCCAGAAAAACCCAAAAATTGTCAGAAAAACCCAAAAATTATCCATAAAACCAAAAATTAGACGAAAAAACTCAAAAATTAGCTAGGAAAATTCAAAAATTAGCCATAAAACCCAAAAATCAGCCAGAAAAACTCAAAAATTAGCTGGAAAAACTCAAAAACTAGCCATAAAACCCAAAAATAAGCTAGAAAAACCCAAAATTTAACTGAAAAAACTCAAAAATTAGCCATAAAACCCAAAAGTTAGCCAGAAAAACCCAAAATTTAGCTAGAAAAACTCAAAAATTAGCTTGGAAAACTCAGAAATTAGCCACAAAAACCCAAAATTGTCAGAAAAACTCAAAAATTGTCAGAAAAACCCAAAAATTAGCCATGAAACCCAGAAATTAGACAGAAAAACTCAAAAAGTAGCAGGAAAAACTCGAAAATTAGTCATAAAACCCAAAAATTAGCTAGAAAAAATAGGAAAATTAGCCATAAAACCCAAAAATTTGCCAGAAAAACCCAAAATTTAGCTAGAAAAACTCAAACATTAGCTAGGAAAACTCAGAAATTAGCCACAAATCCCAAAAATTGTCAAAGAAACCCAAAAATTGGCCAAAAAAACTCAAAAATTAGCCATGAAACCCAAAAATTAGCCAGAAAAACCCAACATTTAGCCAGGAAAACTCAAAAATTAGCCAATAAATCTCAAAAATTAGCCATAGAACCCAAAAATTAGCCAGAAAAACCCAAAATTTAGCTAGAAAAACTCGAAAATTAGCTATAAAAACCCAAAAATTAGCCAAAAAACTCAAAAATTAGCCATGAAACCCAAAAATTAGCCAGAAAAATGAGATAGCTAGAAAAAATAAAAAAATTAGCCATAAAACCTAAAAATTAGCCATAAAACCCAATAATTAGCCAGAAAAACCCAGAATTTAGCCAGAAAAACTCAAAAATTAGCCAAAACCTCTCAAAAATTAGCCAGAAAACCCAAAAATTAGCAATAAAACCCAAAAATTAGCC
This sequence comes from Diorhabda elongata, assembly GCA_026230145.1. NCBI lineage: Eukaryota > Metazoa > Arthropoda > Insecta > Coleoptera > Chrysomelidae > Diorhabda > Diorhabda elongata. The sequence goes on from JAOVVJ010000045.1 coordinate 81,447, forward strand.
AGAAAAACCCAAAATTTAGCCAGGAAAACTCAAAAATTAGCCAATAAATCTCAAAAATTAGCCATAGAACCCAAAAATTAGCCAGAAAAACCCAAAATTTAGCTAGAAAAACTCAAAAATTAGCTATAAAAACCCAAAAATTAGCCAAAAAAACCCAAAAATTAGCCATAAAACCCAATAATTAGCCAGAAAAACCCAGAATTTAGCCAGAAAAACTCAAAAATTAGCCAAAACCTCTCAAAAATTAGCCAGAAAACCCAAAAATTAGCAATAGAACCCAAAAATTAGCCAGAAAAACCCAAAATTTAGCTAGAAAAACTCAAATATTAGTTAGAAAAACCCAAAAATTAGCTAGAGAAACTCAAAAATTAGCCACAAAAATACAAGAATTAGCCACAAAAATACAAGAATTAGCTATAAAACCCAAGAATTAGTTAGAAAAACTCGAAAATTAGTCATAAAACCCAAAAATTAGCCAGAAAATCTCAGAAATTAGCTAGAAAAACCCAAAAATTAGCCAAAACAGTTCAAAAATTAGCCATGAAACCCAAAAATTAGCCAGAAAAAAGAAATTAGCTAGAAAAAAATAAAAAAATTAGCCATAAAACCCAAAAATTTGCCAGAAAACCCCAAAATTTAGCTAGAAAAACTCAAATATTAGCTAGAAAAACTCAGAAATTAGCCACAAAAACCCAAAAATTGTCAGAAAAACCCAAAAATTAGCCATAAAACCCAGAAATTAGACAGAAAAACTCAAAAATTAGCTGGAAAAACTCGAAAATTAGTCATGAAATCCAAAAATTAGCCAGAAAAACTCAAAAATTAGCCATAAAACCCAAAAATTAGCCAGAAAAAAGAAATTAGCTAGAAAAAAAGAGAAAAATTAGCCATAAAACCCAAAAATTTGCCAGAAAAACCCAAAATTTAGCTAGGAAAACTCAAAAATTAGCTAGGAAAACTCAGAAATTAGCCACAAAAACCCAAAAGTTGTCAGAAAAACCCAAAAATTAGCCATAAAACCCAGAAATTAGACAGAAAAACTCAAAAATTAGCTGGAAAAACTCGAAAATTAGTCATGAAACCCAAAAATTAGCCGGAAAAACTCAAAAATTAGCTAGAAAAACCCAACAATTAGCCAAAAAAACTCAAAAATTAGCCATGAAATCCAAAAGTTAGCCAGAAAAAAAAATTAGCTAGAAAAAAAAAAAAATTAGCCATAAAACCCAAAAATTAGCCATGAAACCCAAAAATTAGCCAGAAAAACTCAAAATTTAGCCAGAAAAACTAAAAATTAGCCAATAAATCTCAAAAATTAGCCATAAAACCCAAAAATTAGCCAGAAAAACCCAAAATTTAGCAAGAAAAACTCAAAAATTAGCCAAAAACTCTCAAAAATTAGCCATAAAACCCAGAAATTAGCCAGAAAAACCCAAAAATTTGCCTGACAAACCCAAAAATTAGCAATAAAACCCAAAATTTAGCCAGGAAAACTCAAAAATTAGCCAATAAATCTCAAAAATTAGCCATAGAACCCAAAAATTAGCCAGAAAAACCCAAAATTTAGCTAGAAAAACTCAAATATTAGCTAGAAAAACTCAGAAATTAGCTATAAAAACCCAAAAATTAGCTAGAGAAACTCAAAAATTAGCCACAAAAATTCAAGAATTAGCCACAAAAATACAAGAATTAGCTATAAAACCCAAGAATTAGTTGGAAAAACTCAAAAATTAGCCATAAAACCCAAAAATTAGCCAGAAAAACTCAAAAATTAGCCGGAAAACTTAAGAATTAGCCATGAAACCCAGAAATTAGCCAGAAAAAAGAAATTAACTAGAAAAAAATAAAAAAATTAGCCATAAAACCCAAAAATTTGCCAGAAAAACCCAAAATTTAGCTAGGAAAACTCAGAAATTAGCCACAAAAACCCAAAAATTGTCAGAAAAACCCAAAAATCAGCCATAAAATCCAGAAATTAGACAGAAAAATCCAAAAATTAGCCAGGAAAACTCAAAAATTAGCTAGATAAACCCAAAAATTAGCCAAAGAAACTCAAATATTAGCCATGAAACCCAAAAATTAGCCAGAAAAAAAAATTAGCTGGAAAAAATAAAAAAATTATCCACAAAAACTCAAAAATTGTCAGAAAAACCCAAAAATTAGCCATAAAACCCAGAAATTAGCCGGAAAAACCCAAAAATTAGCCAAAAAACTCAAAAATTAGCCATGAAACCCAAAAATAAGCTAGAAAAACCCAAAATTTAACTAGAAAAACTCAAAAATTAGCCATAAAACCCAAAAATTAGCCATAAAACCCAAAAATTAGACAAAAAAACTCAAAAATTAGCTGGAAAAACTCGAAAATTAGTCATAAAACCCAAAAATTAGCCAAAAAAACTCAAAAATTAGCTGGAAAAACTCGAAAATTAGTCATAAAACCCAAAAATTAGCCAAAAAAACTCAAAAATTAGCTATGAAACCCAAAAATTAGCCAGAAAAAAGAAATTAGCTAGAAAAAAATAAAAAAATTTGCCAGAAAAACCCAAAATTTAGCTAGAAAAACTCAGAAATTAGCTAGGAAAACTCAGAAATTATCCACAAAAACTCGAAAATTAGCTAGAAAAACCCAACAATTAGCCAAAAAAACTCAAAAATTAGCTATGAAACCCAAAAATTAGCCAGAAAAAAAAATTAGCTAGAAAAAATAAAAAAATTAGCCATAAAACCCAAAAATTAGCCAAAAAAACACGGAATTTAGCCAGGAAAACTCAAAAATGAGCCAAAAACTCTCAAAAAATAGCCAGAAAACCCAAAAATTAGCCATGAAACCCAAAAATTAGCCAGAAAAACCCAAAATTTAGCCAGAAAAACTAAAAATTAGCCAATAAATCTCAAAAATTAGCCATAAAACCCAAAAATTAGCCAGAAAAACCCAAAATTTAGCAAGAAAAACTCAAAAATTAGCCAGAAAAACCCAAAAATTAGCCAATAAATCTCAAAAATTAGCCATAGAACCCAAAAATTAGCCAGAAAAACCCAAAATTTAGCTAGAAAAACTCAAATATTAGCTAGAAAAACTCAGAAATTAGCTATAAAAACCCAAAAATTAGCTAGAGAAACTCAAAAATTAGCCACAAAAATACAAGAATTAGCCACAAAAATACAAGAATTAGCTATAAAACCCAAGAATTAGTTGGAAAAACTCAAAAATTAGCCATAAAACCCAAAAATTAGCCAGAAAAACTCAAAAATTAGCCGAAAAAACTCAAGAATTAGCCATGAAACCCAGAAATTAGCCAGAAAAAAGAAATTATCTAGAAAAAAATAAATAAATTAGCCATAAAACCCAAAAATTTGCCAGAAAAACCCAAAATTTAGCTAGAAAAACTCAAAAATTAGCTAGGAAAACTCAGAAATTAGCCACAAAAACCCAAAAATTGTCAGAAAAACCCAAAAATTAGCCATAAAATCCAGAAATTAGACAGAAAAACCCAAAAATTAGCCAGAAAACCCGAATATTAGCTAGAAAAACTCAGAAATTAGCCACAAAAACCCAAAAATTGTCAGAAAAACCCAAAAATTAGCCATAAAATCCAGAAATTAGACAGAAAAACCCAAAAATAAGCCAGAAAAACTCAAAAATCAGCCATAAAACCCAAAAATTAGCCAGAAAAACTCAAAAATTAGCCGAAAAAACTCAAGAATCAGCCATGAAACCCAGAAATTAGCCAGAAAAAAGAAATTATCTAGAAAAAAATAAATAAATTAGCCATAAAACCCAAAAATTTGCCAGAAAAACCCAAAATTTAGCTAGAAAAACTCAAAAATTAGCTAGGAAAACTCAGAAATTAGCCACAAAAACCCAAAAATTGTCAGAAAAACCCAAAAATTAGCCATAAAATCCAGAAATTAGACAGAAAAACCCAAAAATTAGCCAGAAAACCCGAATATAAGCTAGAAAAACTCAGAAATTAGCCACAAAAACCCAAAAATTGTCAGAAAAACCCAAAAATTAGCCATGAAACCCAAAAACTAGCCAGAAAAAAAAATTAGCTGGGAAAAATAAAAAAATTAGCCACAAAAACTCAAAAATTGTCAGAAAAACCCAAAAATTAGCCAGAAAAAATCAAAAATTAGCTAGAAAAACCCAAAAATTAGCCAAAAAAACTCAAAAATTAGCCATGAAACCCAAAAATAAGCTAGAAAAACCCAAAATTTAACCAGAAAAACTCAAAAATTAGCCATAAAACCCAGAAATTAGAAAAAAAAAACTCAAAAATTAGCTGGAAAAACTCGAAAATTAGTCATAAAACCCAAAAATTAGCCAAAAAAACTCAAAAATTAGCCATGAAACCCAAAAATTTGCCAGAAAAACCCAAAATTTAGCTAGAAAAACTCAAAAATTAGCTAGGAAAACTCAGAAATTAGCCACAAAAACCCAAAAATTGTCAGAAAAACCCAAAAATTAGCCATAAAACCCAGAAATTAGATAGAAACACTCAAAAATTAGCTGGAAAAACTCGAAAATTAGTCATAAATCCCAAAAATTAGCCAGAAAAACTCAAAAATCAGCTAGAAAAACCCAAAAATTAGCCATGAAACACAAAAATTAGCCAGAAAAAAAAATTAGCTAGAAAAAATAAAAAAATTAGCCATAAAACCCAAAAATTAGCCAGAAAAACCCAGAATTTAGCCAGAAATACTCGAAAATTAGCCAAAAACTCTCAAAAATTAGCCAGAAAACCCAAAAATTAGCCATAAAACCCAAAAATTAGCCGAAAAAACCCAAAATTTAGCCAGAAATACTCAAAAATTAGCCAATAAATCTCAGAAATTAGCCATAAAACCCAAAAATTAGCCAGAATAACCCAAAATTTAGCAAGAAAAACTCAAAAATTAGCTAGAAAAACCCAAAAATTAGCCATAACACCCTAAAATTAGCCAGAAAAACCCAAAAATTTGCCGGACAAACCCAAAAATTAGCAATAAAACCCTAAAATTAGCGAGAAAAACCCAAAATTTACCCAGAAAAACTCAAAAATTAGCCATAAAACCCAAAAATCACACAGAAAAACTCAGAAAGTAGCTGAAAAACTCGAAAATTAGTCATAAAACCCAAAAATTAGCCAGAAAATCTCAGAAATTAGCTAGGAAAACCCAAAAATTAGCCAAAACAACTCAAAAATTAGCCATGAAACCCAAAAATTTGCCAGAAAAACCCGAAATTAAGCTAGAAAAACTCAAAATTTAGCTATAAAAGCTCAAATATTAGCTAGAAAAACTCAGAAATTAGCCATAAAATCCAAAAATTAGCCATAAAACCCAAAAACTAGCCATAAAACCCAAAATTTAGCCAGAAAGACTCAAAAATTAGCCAGTAAATCTCAAAAATCAGCCATAAAACCCAAAAATTAGCCAGAAAAACCCGAAATTTAGCAAGAAAAACTCAAAAATTAGCCAAAAACTCTCAAAAATTAGCCATAGAACCCAGAAATTAGCCAGAAAAACCCAAAAATTTGCCAGACAAACCCAAAAATTAGCAATAAAACCCAATAATTAGCCATAAAACCCAAAAATTAGCCAGAAAAACCCAAAATTTAGCCAGAAAGACTCAAAAATTAGCCAGTAAATCTCAAAAATTAGCCATAAAACCCAAAAATTAGCCAGAAAAACCCGAAATTTAGCAAGAAAAACTCAAAAATTAGCCGAAAACTCTCAAAAATTAGCCATAAAACCCAGAAATTAGCCAGAAAAACCCAAAAATTTGCCAGACAAACCCAAAAATTAGCAATAAAACCCAAAAATTAGCCAGAAAAACCCAAAATTTAGCCAGGAAAACTCAAAAATTAGCCAATAAATCTCAAAAATTAGCCATAGAACCCAAAAATTAGCTAGAAAAACTCAAATATTAGCTAGAAAAACTCAGAAATTAGCTATAAAAACCCAAAAATTAGCTAGAGAAACTCAAAAATTAGCCACAAAAATTCAAGAATTAGCCACAAAAATACAAGAATTAGCTATAAAACCCAAGAATTAGTTGGAAAAACTCAAAAATTAGCCATAAAACCCAAAAATTAGCCAGAAAAACTCAAAAATTAGCCGAAAAAACTTAAGAATTAGCCATGAAACCCAGAAATTAGCCAGAAAAAAGAAATTAACTAGAAAAAAATAAAAAAATTAGCCATAAAACCCAAAAATTTGCCAGAAAAACCCAAAATTTAGCTAGGAAAACTCAGAAATTAGCCACAAAAACCCAAAAATTGTCAGAAAAACCCAAAAATTAGCCATAAAATATAGAAATTAGACAGAAAAACCCAAAAATTAGCCAGGAAAACTCAAAAATTAGCTAGATAAACCCAAAAATTAGCCAAAAAAACTCAAATATTAGCCATGAAACCCAAAAATTAGCCAGAAAAAAAAATTAGCTGGGAAAAATAAAAAAATTATCCACAAAAACTCAAAAATTGTCAGGAAAACCCAAAAATTAGCCATAAAACCCAGAAATTAGCCGGAAAAACCCAAAAATTAGCCAAAAAAACTCAACAATTAGCCATGAAACCCAAAAATAAGCTAGAAAAACCCAAAATTTAACTAGAAAAACTCAAAAATTAGCCATAAAACCCAGAAATTAGACAAAAAACTCAAAAATTAGCTGGAAAAACTCGAAAATTAGTCATAAAACCCAAAAATTAGCCAAAAAAAACTCAAAAATTAGCTGGAAAAACTCGAAAATTAGCCAGAGAAACTCAAAAATTAGCTAGAAAAACCCAAAAATTGGCCAAAAAAAAAATTAGCTAGAAAAAATAGAAAAATTAGCCATAAAACCCAAAAATTAGCCAGAAAAACCCAAAATTTAGCTAGAAAAACTCAAATATTAGCTAGAAAAACTCAGAAATTAGCCACAAAAACCCAAAAATTGTCGGAAAAACCCAAAAATTAGCCATAAAATTCAGAAATTAGACAGAAAAACCCAAAAATTAGCCAGGAAAACTCAAAAATTAGCTAGATAAACCCAAAAATTAACCAAAAAAACTCAAATATTAGCCATGAAACCCAAAAATTAGCCAAAAAAAAAATTAGCTAGGAAAAATAGAAAAATTAGCCATAAAACCCAAAAATTAGCCAGAAAAACCCAAAATTTAGCTAGAAAAACTCAAATATTAGCTAGAAAAACTCAGAAATTAGCCACAAAAACCCAAAAATTAGCCATAAAACCCAATAATTAGCCAGAAAAACCCAGAATTTAGCCAGAAAAACTCAAAAATTAGCCAAAACCTCTCAAAAATTAGCCAGAAAACCCAAAAATTAGCAATAGAACCCAAAAATTAGCCAGAAAAACCCAAAATTTAGCTAGAAAAACTCAAATATTAGTTAGAAAAACCCAAAAATTAGCTAGAGAAACTCAAAAATTAGCCACAAAAATACAAGAATTAGCCACAAAAATACAAGAATTAGCTATAAAACCCAAGAATTAGTTAGAAAAACTCGAAAATTAGTCATAAAACCCAAAAATTAGCCAGAAAATCTCAGAAATTAGCTAGAAAAACCCAAAAATTAGCCAAAACAGTTCAAAAATTAGCCATGAAACCCAAAAATTAGCCAGAAAAAAGAAATTAGCTAGAAAAAAATGAAAAAATTAGCCATAAAACCCAAAAATTTGCCAGAAAACCCCAAAATTTAGCTAGAAAAACTCAAATATTAGCTAGAAAAACTCAGAAATTAGCCACAAAAACCCAAAAATTGTCAGAAAAACCCAAAAATTAGCCATAAAACCCAGAAATTAGACAGAAAAACTCAAAAATTAGCTGGAAAAACTCGAAAATTAGTCATGAAATCCAAAAATTAGCCAGAAAAACTCAAAAATTAGCCATAAAACCCAAAAATTAGCCAGAAAAAAGAAATTAGCTAGAAAAAAAGAGAAAAATTAGCCATAAAACCCAAAAATTTGCCAGAAAAACCCAAAATTTAGCTAGGAAAACTCAAAAATTAGCTAGGAAAACTCAGAAATTAGCCACAAAAACCCAAAAGTTGTCAGAAAAACCCAAAAATTAGCCATAAAACCCAGAAATTAGACAGAAAAACTCAAAAATTAGCTGGAAAAACTCGAAAATTAGTCATGAAACCCAAAAATTAGCCGGAAAAACTCAAAAATTAGCTAGAAAAACCCAACAATTAGCCAAAAAAAACTCAAAAATTAGCCATGAAATCCAAAAGTTAGCCAGAAAAAAAAATTAGCTAGAAAAAAAAAAAACTTAGCCATAAAACCCAAAAATTAGCCATGAAACCCAAAAATTAGCCAGAAAAACTCAAAATTTAGCCAGAAAAACTAAAAATTAGCCAATAAATCTCAAAAATTAGCCATAAAACCCAAAAATTAGCCAGAAAAACCCAAAATTTAGCAAGAAAAACTCAAAAATTAGCCAAAAACTCTCAAAAATTAGCCATAAAACCCAGAAATTAGCCAGAAAAACCCAAAAATTTGCCAGACAAACCCAAAAATTAGCAATAAAACCCAAAATTTAGCCAGGAAAACTCAAAAATTAGCCAATAAATCTCAAAAATTAGCCATAGAACCCAAAAATTAGCCAGAAAAACCCAAAATTTAGCTAGAAAAACTCAAATATTAGCTAGAAAAACTCAGAAATTAGCTATAAAAACCCAAAAATTAGCTAGAGAAACTCAAAAATTAGCCACAAAAATTCAAGAATTAGCCACAAAAATACAAGAATTAGCTATAAAACCCAAGAATTAGTTGGAAAAACTCAAAAATTAGCCATAAAACCCAAAAATTAGCCAGAAAAACTCAAAAATTAGCCGGAAAACTTAAGAATTAGCCATGAAACCCAGAAATTAGCCAGAAAAAAGAAATTAACTAGAAAAAAATAAAAAAATTAGCCATAAAACCCAAAAATTTGCCAGAAAAACCCAAAATTTAGCTAGGAAAACTCAGAAATTAGCCACAAAAACCCAAAAATTGTCAGAAAAACCCAAAAATCAGCCATAAAATCCAGAAATTAGACAGAAAAATCCAAAAATTAGCCAGGAAAACTCAAAAATTAGCTAGATAAACCCAAAAATTAGCCAAAGAAACTCAAATATTAGCCATGAAACCCAAAAATTAGCCAGAAAAAAAAATTAGCTGGAAAAAATAAAAAAATTATCCACAAAAACTCAAAAATTGTCAGAAAAACCCAAAAATTAGCCATAAAACCCAGAAATTAGCCGGAAAAACCCAAAAATTAGCCAAAAAACTCAAAAATTAGCCATGAAACCCAAAAATAAGCTAGAAAAACCCAAAATTTAACTAGAAAAACTCAAAAATTAGCCATAAAACCCAAAAATTAGCCATAAAACCCAAAAATTAGACAAAAAAACTCAAAAATTAGCTGGAAAAACTCGAAAATTAGTCATAAAACCCAAAAATTAGCCAAAAAAACTCAAAAATTAGCTGGAAAAACTCGAAAATTAGTCATAAAACCCAAAAATTAGCCAAAAAAACTCAAAAATTAGCTATGAAACCCAAAAATTAGCCAGAAAAAAGAAATTAGCTAGAAAAAAATAAAAAAATTTGCCAGAAAAACCCAAAATTTAGCTAGAAAAACTCAGAAATTAGCTAGGAAAACTCAGAAATTAGCCACAAAAACTCGAAAATTAGCTAGAAAAACCCAACAATTAGCCAAAAAAACTCAAAAATTAGCTATGAAACCCAAAAATTAGCCAGAAAAAAAAATTAGCTAGAAAAAATAAAAAAATTAGCCATAAAACCCAAAAATTAGCCAAAAAAACACGGAATTTAGCCAGGAAAACTCAAAAATGAGCCAAAAACTCTCAAAAAATAGCCAGAAAACCCAAAAATTAGCCATGAAACCCAAAAATTAGCCAGAAAAACCCAAAATTTAGCCAGAAAAACTAAAAATTAGCCAATAAATCTCAAAAATTAGCCATAAAACCCAAAAATTAGCCAGAAAAACCCAAAATTTAGCAAGAAAAACTCAAAAATTAGCCAGAAAAACCCAAAAATTAGCCAATAAATCTCAAAAATTAGCCATAGAACCCAAAAATTAGCCAGAAAAACCCAAAATTTAGCTAGAAAAACTCAAATATTAGCTAGAAAAACTCAGAAATTAGCTATAAAAACCCAAAAATTAGCTAGAGAAACTCAAAAATTAGCCACAAAAATACAAGAATTAGCCACAAAAATACAAGAATTAGCTATAAAACCCAAGAATTAGTTGGAAAAACTCAAAAATTAGCCATAAAACCCAAAAATTAGCCAGAAAAACTCAAAAATTAGCCGAAAAAAACTCAAGAATTAGCCATGAAACCCAGAAATTAGCCAGAAAAAAGAAATTATCTAGAAAAAAATAAATAAATTAGCCATAAAACCCAAAAATTTGCCAGAAAAACCCAAAATTTAGCTAGAAAAACTCAAAAATTAGCTAGGAAAACTCAGAAATTAGCCACAAAAACCCAAAAATTGTCAGAAAAACCCAAAAATTAGCCATAAAATCCAGAAATTAGACAGAAAAACCCAAAAATTAGCCAGAAAACCCGAATATTAGCTAGAAAAACTCAGAAATTAGCCACAAAAACCCAAAAATTGTCAGAAAAACCCAAAAATTAGCCATAAAATCCAGAAATTAGACAGAAAAACCCAAAAATAAGCCAGAAAAACTCAAAAATCAGCCATAAAACCCAAAAATTAGCCAGAAAAACTCAAAAATTAGCCGAAAAAACTCAAGAATTAGCCATGAAACCCAGAAATTAGCCAGAAAAAAGAAATTATCTAGAAAAAAATAAATAAATTAGCCATAAAACCCAAAAATTTGCCAGAAAAACCCAAAATTTAGCTATAAAAACTCAAAAATTAGCTAGGAAAACTCAGAAATTAGCCACAAAAACCCAAAAATTGTCAGAAAAACCCAAAAATTAGCCATAAAATCCAGAAATTAGACAGAAAAACCCAAAAATTAGCCAGAAAACCCGAATATAAGCTAGAAAAACTCAGAAATTAGCCACAAAAACCCAAAAATTGTCAGAAAAACCCAAAAATTAGCCATGAAACCCAAAAACTAGCCAGAAAAAAAAATTAGCTGGGAAAAATAAAAAAATTAGCCACAAAAACTCAAAAATTGTCAGAAAAACCCAAAAATTAGCCAGAAAAAATCAAAAATTAGCTAGAAAAACCCAAAAATTAGCCAAAAAAACTCAAAAATTAGCCATGAAACCCAAAAATAAGCTAGAAAAACCCAAAATTTAACCAGAAAAACTCAAAAATTAGCCATAAAACCCAGAAATTAGAAAAAAAAAACTCAAAAATTAGCTGGAAAAACTCGAAAATTAGTCATAAAACCCAAAAATTAGCCAAAAAAACTCAAAAATTAGCCATGAAACCCAAAAATTTGCCAGAAAAACCCAAAATTTAGCTAGAAAAACTCAAAAATTAGCTAGGAAAACTCAGAAATTAGCCAAAAAAACTCAAAAATTAGCCATGAAACCCAAAAATAAGCTAGAAAAACCCAAAATTTAACCAGAAAAACTCAAAAATTAGCCATAAAACCCAGAAATTAGAAAAAAAAAACTCAAAAATTAGCTGGAAAAACTCGAAAATTAGTCATAAAACCCAAAAATTAGCCAAAAAAACTCAAAAATTAGCCATGAAACCCAAAAATTTGCCAGAAAAACCCAAAATTTAGCTAGAAAAACTCAAAAATTAGCTAGAAAAACCCAAAAATTAGCCAAAAAAACTCAAAAATTAGCCATGAAACCCAAAAATAAGCTAGAAAAACCCAAAATTTAACCAGAAAAACTCAAAAATTAGCCATAAAACCCAGAAATTAGAAAAAAAAAACTCAAAAATTAGCTGGAAAAACTCGAAAATTAGTCATAAAACCCAAAAATTAGCCAAAAAAACTCAAAAATTAGCCATGAAACCCAAAAATTTGCCAGAAAAACCCAAAAATTGTCAGAAAAACCCAAAAATTAGCCATAAAACCCAGAAATTAGATAGAAACACTCAAAAATTAGCTGGAAAAACTCGAAAATTAGTCATAAATCCCAAAAATTAGCCAGAAAAACTCAAAAATCAGCTAGAAAAACCCAAAAATTAGCCATGAAACACAAAAATTAGCCAGAAAAAAAAATTAGCTAGAAAAAATAAAAAAATTAGCCATAAAACCCAAAAATTAGCCAGAAAAACCCAGAATTTAGCCAGAAATACTCGAAAATTAGCCAAAAACTCTCAAAAATTAGCCAGAAAACCCAAAAATTAGCCATAAAACCCAAAAATTAGCCGAAAAAACCCAAAATTTAGCCAGAAATACTCAAAAATTAGCCAATAAATCTCAGAAATTAGCCATAAAACCCAAAAATTAGCCAGAATAACCCAAAATTTAGCAAGAAAAACTCAAAAATTAGCTAGAAAAACCCAAAAATTAGCCATAACACCCTAAAATTAGCCAGAAAAACCCAAAAATTTGCCGGACAAACCCAAAAATTAGCAATAAAACCCTAAAATTAGCGAGAAAAACCCAAAATTTACCCAGAAAAACTCAAAAATTAGCCATAAAACCCAAAAATCACACAGAAAAACTCAGAAAGTAGCTGAAAAACTCGAAAATTAGTCATAAAACCCAAAAATTAGCCAGAAAATCTCAGAAATTAGCTAGAAAAACCCAAAAATTAGCCAAAACAACTCAAAAATTAGCCATGAAACCCAAAAATTTGCCAGAAAAACCCGAAATTAAGCTAGAAAAACTCAAAATTTAGCTATAAAAGCTCAAATATTAGCTAGAAAAACTTAGAAATTAGCCATAAAATCCAAAAATTAGCCATAAAACCCAAAAACTAGCCATAAAACCCAAAATTTAGCCAGAAAGACTCAAAAATTAGCCAGTAAATCTCAAAAATCAGCCATAAAACCCAAAAATTAGCCAGAAAAACCCGAAATTTAGCAAGAAAAACTCAAAAATTAGCCAAAAACTCTCAAAAATTAGCCATAGAACCCAGAAATTAGCCAGAAAAACCCAAAAATTTGCCAGACAAACCCAAAAATTAGCAATAAAACCCAATAATTAGCCATAAAACCCAAAAATTAGCCAGAAAAACCCAAAATTTAGCCAGAAAGACTCAAAAATTAGCCAGTAAATCTCAAAAATTAGCCATAAAACCCAAAAATTAGCCAGAAAAACCCGAAATTTAGCAAGAAAAACTCAAAAATTAGCCGAAAACTCTCAAAAATTAGCCATAAAACCCAGAAATTAGCCAGAAAAACCCAAAAATTTGCCAGACAAACCCAAAAATTAGCAATAAAACCCAAAAATTAGCCAGAAAAACCCAAAATTTAGCCAGGAAAACTCAAAAATTAGCCAATAAATCTCAAAAATTAGCCATAGAACCCAAAAATTAGCTAGAAAAACTCAAATATTAGCTAGAAAAACTCAGAAATTAGCTATAAAAACCCAAAAATTAGCTAGAGAAACTCAAAAATTAGCCACAAAAATTCAAGAATTAGCCACAAAAATACAAGAATTAGCTATAAAACCCAAGAATTAGTTGGAAAAACTCAAAAATTAGCCATAAAACCCAAAAATTAGCCAGAAAAACTCAAAAATTAGCCGAAAAAACTTAAGAATTAGCCATGAAACCCAGAAATTAGCCAGAAAAAAGAAATTAACTAGAAAAAAATAAAAAAATTAGCCATAAAACCCAAAAATTTGCCAGAAAAACCCAAAATTTAGCTAGGAAAACTCAGAAATTAGCCACAAAAACCCAAAAATTGTCAGAAAAACCCAAAAATTAGCCATAAAATATAGAAATTAGACAGAAAAACCCAAAAATTAGCCAGGAAAACTCAAAAATTAGCTAGATAAACCCAAAAATTAGCCAAAAAAACTCAAATATTAGCCATGAAACCCAAAAATTAGCCAGAAAAAAAAATTAGCTGGGAAAAATAAAAAAATTATCCACAAAAACTCAAAAATTGTCAGGAAAACCCAAAAATTAGCCATAAAACCCAGAAATTAGCCGGAAAAACCCAAAAATTAGCCAAAAAAACTCAACAATTAGCCATGAAACCCAAAAATAAGCTAGAAAAACCCAAAATTTAACTAGAAAAACTCAAAAATTAGCCATAAAACCCAGAAATTAGACAAAAAACTCAAAAATTAGCTGGAAAAACTCGAAAATTAGTCATAAAACCCAAAAATTAGCCAAAAAAACTCAAAAATTAGCTGGAAAAACTCGAAAATTAGCCAGAGAAACTCAAAAATTAGCTAGAAAAACCCAAAAATTGGCCAAAAAAAAAATTAGCTAGAAAAAATAGAAAAATTAGCCATAAAACCCAAAAATTAGCCAGAAAAACCCAAAATTTAGCTAGAAAAACTCAAATATTAGCTAGAAAAACTCAGAAATTAGCCACAAAAACCCAAAAATTGTCGGAAAAACCCAAAAATTAGCCATAAAATTCAGAAATTAGACAGAAAAACCCAAAATTAGCCAGGAAAAACTCAAAAATTAGCTAGATAAACCCAAAAATTAACCAAAAAAACTCAAATATTAGCCATGAAACCCAAAAATTAGCCAAAAAAAAAATTAGCTAGGAAAAATAGAAAAATTAGCCATAAAACCCAAAAATTAGCCAGAAAAACCCAAAATTTAGCTAGAAAAACTCAAATATTAGCTAGAAAAACTCAGAAATTAGCCACAAAAACCCAAAAATTGTCAGAAAAACCCAAAAATTAGCCATAAAACCCAGAAATTAGACAGAAAAACTCAGAAATTAGCCAGAAAAAACTCGAAAATTGGTCATGAAACCCAAAAATTAGCCAGAAAAACTCAAAAATTAGCTAGAAAAACCCAAAAATTAGCCAAAAAAAAACTCAAAAATTAGCCATGAAACCCAAAAATAAGCTAGAAAAACCCAAAATTTAACTAGAAAAACTCAAAAATTAGCCATAAAACCCAGAAATTAGAAAAAAAAACTCAAAAATTAGCTGGAAAAACTCGAAAATTAGTCAAAAAACCCGAAAATTAGCCAGAAAAACTCAAAAATTAGCTAGAAAAACCCAAAAATTAACCAAAAAACTCAAAAATTAGCCATGAAACCCAAAAATTAGCCAGAAAAACCCAAAATTTAGCCAGAAAAACTCAAAAATTAGCCATAAAACCCAAAAATAAGCTAAAAAAACCCAAAATTTAACTAGAAAAACTCAAAAATTAGCCATAAAACGCAAAAATCAGCCAGAAAAACTCAAAAATTAGCTAGAAAAAATCAAAAACTAGCCATAAAACCCAAAAATAAGCTAGAAAAACCCAAAATTTAACTAGAAAAACTCAAAAATTAGCCATAAAACCCAAAAATTAGCCAGAAAAACCCAAAAATTTGCCAGACAGACCAAAAAATTATCAATAAAACCCAAAAATTAGCCAGAAAAAACCCAAAATTTAGCCAAAAAATTCAAAAATTAGCCATGAAATCCAAAAATTAGCCAGAAAAAAAAATTAGCTAGAAAAAATAGAAAAAATTGCCATAAAACCAAAAATTAGCCATAAAACCCAAAAATTAGCCATAAAACCCAAAAATTAGCCAGAAAAACCCAAAATTTAGCCAGAAAAACTCAAAAATTAGCCAATAAATCTCAAAAATTAGCCATGGAACCCAAAAATTAGCCAGAAAAAAGAAATTAGCTAGAAAAAAAGAAAAAAATTAGCCATAAAACCCAAAAATTTGCCAGAAAAACCCAAAATTTAGCTAGGAAAATTCAAAAATTAGCTAGGAAAACTCAGAAATTAGCCACAAAAACCCAAAAATTGTCAGAAAAACCCAAAAATTAGCCATAAAACCCAGAAATTAGACAGAAAAACTCAAAAATTAGCTGGAAAAACTCGAAAATTAGTCATGAAACCCAAAAATTAGCCAGAAAAACTCGAAAATTAGCTAGAAAAACCCAACAATTAGCCAAAAAAACTCAAAAATTAGCCATGAAACACAAAAATTAGCCAGAAAAAAAAATTAGCTAGAAAAAATAAAAAAATTAGCCATAAAACCCAAAAATTAGCCAAAAAAACCCGGAATTTAGCCAGGAAAACTCAAAAATGAGCCAAAAACTCTCAAAAAATAGCCAGAAAACCCAAAAATTAGCCATGAAACCCAAAAATTAGCCAGAAAAACCCAAAATTTAGCCAGAAAACCCAAAAATTAGCCAGAAAAACCCAAAATTTAGCAAGAAAAACTCAAAAATTAGCCAAAAACTCTCAAAAATTAGCCATAAAACCCAGAAATTAGCCAGAAAAACCCAAAAATTTGCCAGACAAACCCAAAAATTAGCAATAAAACCCAAAAATTAGCCAATAAATCTCAAAAATTAGCCATAGAACCCAAAAATTAGCCAGAAAAACTCAAAATTTAGCTAGAAAAACTCAAATATTAGCTAGAAAAACTCAGAAATTAGCTATAAAAACCCAAAAATTAGCTAGAGAAACTCAAAAATTAGCCACAAAAATACAAGAATTAGCCACAAAAATACAAGAATTAGCTATAAAACCCAAGAATTAGTTGGAAAAACTCAAAAATTAGCCATAAAACCCAAAAATTAGCCAGAAAAACTCAAAAATTAGCCGAAAAAAACTCAAGAATTAGCCATGAAACCCAGAAATTAACCAGAAAAAAGAAATTATCTAGAAAAAAATAAATAAATTAGCCATAAAACCCAAAAATTTGCCAGAAAAACCCAAAATTTAGCTAGAAAAACTCAAAAATTAGCTAGGAAAACTCAGAAATTAGCCACAAAAACCCAAAAATTGTCAGAAAAACCCAAAAATTAGCCATAAAATCCAGAAATTAGACAGAAAAACCCAAAAATTAGCCAGAAAACCCGAATATTAGCTAGAAAAACTCAGAAATTAGCCACAAAAACCCAAAAATTGTCAGAAAAACCCAAAAATTAGCCATAAAATCCAGAAATTAGACAGAAAAACCCAAAAATAAGCCAGAAAAACTCAAAAATTAGCCATAAAACCCAAAAATTAGCCAGAAAAACTCAAAAATTAGCCGAAAAAACTCAAGAATTAGCCATGAAACCCAGAAATTAGCCAGAAAAAAGAAATTATCTAGAAAAAAATAAATAAATTAGCCATAAAACCCAAAAATTTGCCAGAAAAACCCAAAATTTAGCTAGAAAAACTCAAAAATTAGCTAGGAAAACTCAGAAATTAGCCACAAAAACCCAAAAATTGTCAGAAAAACCCAAAAATTAGCCATAAAATCCAGAAATTAGACAGAAAAACCCAAAAATTAGCCAGAAAACCCGAATATTAGCTAGAAAAACTCAGAAATTAGCCACAAAAACCCAAAAATTGTCAGAAAAACCCAAAAATTAGCCATGAAACCCAAAAATTAGCCAGAAAAAAAAATTAGCTGGGAAAAATAAAAAAATTAGCCACAAAAACTCGAAAATTGTCAGAAAAACCCAAAAATTAGCCAGAAAAAATCAAAAATTAGCTAGAAAAACCCAAAAATTAGCCAAAAAAACTCAAAAATTAGCCATGAAACCCAAAAATAAGCTAGAAAAACCCAAAATTTAACCAGAAAAACTCAAAAATTAGCCATAAAACCCAGAAATTAGAAAAAAAAAACTCAAAAATTAGCTGGAAAAACTCGAAAATTAGTCATAAAACCCAAAAATTAGCCAAAAAAACTCAAAAATTAGCCATGAAACCCAAAAACTAGCCAGAAAAAAAAATTAGCTAGAAAAAATAAAAAAATTAGCCATAAAACCCAAAAATTAGCCAGAAAAACCCAGAATTTAGCCAGAAATACTCGAAAATTAGCCAAAAACTCTCAAAAATTAGCCAGAAAACCCAAAAATTAGCCATAAAACCCAAAAATTAGCCGAAAAAACCCAAAATTTAGCCAGAAATACTCAAAAATTAGCCAATAAATCTCAGAAATTAGCCATAAAACCCAAAAATTAGCCAGAATAACCCAAAATTTAGCAAGAAAAACTCAAAAATTAGCTAGAAAAACCCAAAAATTAGCCATAACACCCTAAAATTAGCCAGAAAAACCCAAAAATTTGCCGGACAAACCCAAAAATTAGCAATAAAACCCTAAAATTAGCGAGAAAAACCCAAAATTTACCCAGAAAAACTCAAAAATTAGCCATAAAACCCAAAAATCACACAGAAAAACTCAGAAAGTAGCTGAAAAACTCGAAAATTAGTCATAAAACCCAAAAATTAGCCAGAAAATCTCAGAAATTAGCTAGAAAAACCCAAAAATTAGCCAAAACAACTCAAAAATTAGCCATGAAACCCAAAAATTTGCCAGAAAAACCCGAAATTAAGCTAGAAAAACTCAAAATTTAGCTAGAAAAGCTCAAATATTAGCTAGAAAAACTTAGAAATTAGCCATAAAATCCAAAAATTAGCCATAAAACCCAAAAACTAGCCATAAAACCCAAAATAGCCAGAAAGACTCAAAAATTAGCCAGTAAATCTCAAAAATCAGCCATAAAACCCAAAAATTAGCCAGAAAAACCCGAAATTTAGCAAGAAAAACTCAAAAATTAGCCAAAAACTCTCAAAAATTAGCCATAGAACCCAGAAATTAGCCAGAAAAACCCAAAAATTTGCCAGACAAACCCAAAAATTAGCAATAAAACCCAATAATTAGCCATAAAACCCAAAAATTAGCCAGAAAAACCCAAAATTTAGCCAGAAAGACTCAAAAATTAGCCAGTAAATCTCAAAAATTAGCCATAAAACCCAAAAATTAGCCAGAAAAACCCGAAATTTAGCAAGAAAAACTCAAAAATTAGCCGAAAACTCTCAAAAATTAGCCATAAAACCCAGAAATTAGCCAGAAAAACCCAAAAATTTGCCAGACAAACCCAAAAATTAGCAATAAAACCCAAAAATTAGCCAGAAAAACCCAAAATTTAGCCAGGAAAACTCAAAAATTAGCCAATAAATCTCAAAAATTAGCCATAGAACCCAAAAATTAGCTAGAAAAACTCAAATATTAGCTAGAAAAACTCAGAAATTAGCTATAAAAACCCAAAAATTAGCTAGAGAAACTCAAAAATTAGCCACAAAAATTCAAGAATTAGCCACAAAAATACAAGAATTAGCTATAAAACCCAAGAATTAGTTGGAAAAACTCAAAAATTAGCCATAAAACCCAAAAATTAGCCAGAAAAACTCAAAAATTAGCCGAAAAAACTTAAGAATTAGCCATGAAACCCAGAAATTAGCCAGAAAAAAGAAATTAACTAGAAAAAAATAAAAAAATTAGCCATAAAACCCAAAAATTTGCCAGAAAAACCCAAAATTTAGCTAGGAAAACTCAGAAATTAGCCACAAAAACCCAAAAATTGTCAGAAAAACCCAAAAATTAGCCATAAAATATAGAAATTAGACAGAAAAACCCAAAAATTAGCCAGGAAAACTCAAAAATTAGCTAGATAAACCCAAAAATTAGCCAAAAAAACTCAAATATTAGCCATGAAACCCAAAAATTAGCCAGAAAAAAAAATTAGCTGGGAAAAATAAAAAAATTATCCACAAAAACTCAAAAATTGTCAGGAAAACCCAAAAATTAGCCATAAAACCCAGAAATTAGCCGGAAAAACCCAAAAATTAGCCAAAAAAAACTCAACAATTAGCCATGAAACCCAAAAATAAGCTAGAAAAACCCAAAATTTAACTAGAAAAACTCAAAAATTAGCCATAAAACCCAGAAATTAGACAAAAAACTCAAAAATTAGCTGGAAAAACTCGAAAATTAGTCATAAAACCCAAAAATTAGCCAAAAAAAACTCAAAAATTAGCTGGAAAAACTCGAAAATTAGCCAGAGAAACTCAAAAATTAGCTAGAAAAACCCAAAAATTGGCCAAAAAAAAAATTAGCTAGAAAAAATAGAAAAATTAGCCATAAAACCCAAAAATTAGCCAGAAAAACCCAAAATTTAGCTAGAAAAACTCAAATATTAGCTAGAAAAACTCAGAAATTAGCCACAAAAACCCAAAAATTGTCGGAAAAACCCAAAAATTAGCCATAAAATTCAGAAATTAGACAGAAAAACCCAAAAATTAGCCAGGAAAACTCAAAAATTAGCTAGATAAACCCAAAAATTAACCAAAAAAACTCAAATATTAGCCATGAAACCCAAAAATTAGCCAAAAAAAAAATTAGCTAGGAAAAATAGAAAAATTAGCCATAAAACCCAAAAATTAGCCAGAAAAACCCAAAATTTAGCTAGAAAAACTCAAATATTAGCTAGAAAAACTCAGAAATTAGCCACAAAAACCCAAAAATTGTCAGAAAAACCCAAAAATTAGCCATAAAACCCAGAAATTAGACAGAAAAACTCAGAAATTAGCCAGAAAAACTCGAAAATTGGTCATGAAACCCAAAAATTAGCCAGAAAAACTCAAAAATTAGCTAGAAAAACCCAAAAATTAGCCAAAAAAAACTCAAAAATTAGCCATGAAACCCAAAAATAAGCTAGAAAAACCCAAAATTTAACTAGAAAAACTCAAAAATTAGCCATAAAACCCAGAAATTAGAAAAAAAAACTCAAAAATTAGCTGGAAAAACTCGAAAATTAGTCAAAAAACCCGAAAATTAGCCAGAAAAACTCAAAAATTAGCTAGAAAAACCCAAAAATTAACCAAAAAACTCAAAAATTAGCCATGAAACCCAAAAATTAGCCAGAAAAACCCAAAATTTAGCCAGAAAAACTCAAAAATTAGCCATAAAACCCAAAAATAAGCTAAAAAAACCCAAAATTTAACTAGAAAAACTCAAAAATTAGCCATAAAACGCAAAAATCAGCCAGAAAAACTCAAAAATTAGCTAGAAAAAATCAAAAACTAGCCATAAAACCCAAAAATAAGCTAGAAAAACCCAAAATTTAACTAGAAAAACTCAAAAATTAGCCATAAAACCCAAAAATTAGCCAGAAAAACCCAAAAATTTGCCAGACAGACCAAAAAATTATCAATAAAACCCAAAAATTAGCCAGAAAAACCCAAAATTTAGCCAAAAAATTCAAAAATTAGCCATGAAATCCAAAAATTAGCCAGAAAAAAAAATTAGCTAGAAAAAATAGAAAAAATTGCCATAAAACCAAAAATTAGCCATAAAACCCAAAAATTAGCCATAAAACCCAAAAATTAGCCAGAAAAACCCAAAATTTAGCCAGAAAAACTCAAAAATTAGCCAATAAATCTCAAAAATTAGCCATGAAACCCAAAAATTAGCCAGAAAAAAGAAATTAGCTAGAAAAAAAGAAAAAAATTAGCCATAAAACCCAAAAATTTGCCAGAAAAACCCAAAATTTAGCTAGGAAAATTCAAAAATTAGCTAGGAAAACTCAGAAATTAGCCACAAAAACCCAAAAATTGTCAGAAAAACCCAAAAATTAGCCATAAAACCCAGAAATTAGACAGAAAAACTCAAAAATTAGCTGGAAAAACTCGAAAATTAGTCATGAAACCCAAAAATTAGCCAGAAAAACTCGAAAATTAGCTAGAAAAACCCAACAATTAGCCAAAAAAACTCAAAAATTAGCCATGAAACACAAAAATTAGCCAGAAAAAAAAATTAGCTAGAAAAAATAAAAAAATTAGCCATAAAACCCAAAAATTAGCCAAAAAAAACCCGGAATTTAGCCAGGAAAACTCAAAAATGAGCCAAAAACTCTCAAAAAATAGCCAGAAAACCCAAAAATTAGCCATGAAACCCAAAAATTAGCCAGAAAAACCCAAAATTTAGCCAGAAAAACTAAAAATTAGCCAATAAATCTCAAAAATTAGCCATAAAACCCAAAAATTAGCCAGAAAAACCCAAAATTTAGCAAGAAAAACTCAAAAATTAGCCAAAAACTCTCAAAAATTAGCCATAAAACCCAGAAATTAGCCAGAAAAACCCAAAAATTTGCCAGACAAACCCAAAAATTAGCAATAAAACCCAAAAATTAGCCAATAAATCTCAAAAATTAGCCATAGAACCCAAAAATTAGCCAGAAAAACCCAAAATTTAGCTAGAAAAACTCAAATATTAGCTAGAAAAACTCAGAAATTAGCTATAAAAACCCAAAAATTAGCTAGAGAAACTCAAAAATTAGCCACAAAAATACAAGAATTAGCCACAAAAATACAAGAATTAGCTATAAAACCCAAGAATTAGTTGGAAAAACTCAAAAATTAGCCATAAAACCCAAAAATTAGCCAGAAAAACTCAAAAATTAGCCGAAAAAAACTCAAGAATTAGCCATGAAACCCAGAAATTAACCAGAAAAAAGAAATTATCTAGAAAAAAATAAATAAATTAGCCATAAAACCCAAAAATTTGCCAGAAAAACCCAAAATTTAGCTAGAAAAACTCAAAAATTAGCTAGGAAAACTCAGAAATTAGCCACAAAAACCCAAAAATTGTCAGAAAAACCCAAAAATTAGCCATAAAATCCAGAAATTAGACAGAAAAACCCAAAAATTAGCCAGAAAACCCGAATATTAGCTAGAAAAACTCAGAAATTAGCCACAAAAACCCAAAAATTGTCAGAAAAACCCAAAAATTAGCCATAAAATCCAGAAATTAGACAGAAAAACCCAAAAATAAGCCAGAAAAACTCAAAAATTAGCCATAAAACCCAAAAATTAGCCAGAAAAACTCAAAAATTAGCCGAAAAAACTCAAGAATTAGCCATGAAACCCAGAAATTAGCCAGAAAAAAGAAATTATCTAGAAAAAAATAAATAAATTAGCCATAAAACCCAAAAATTTGCCAGAAAAACCCAAAATTTAGCTAGAAAAACTCAAAAATTAGCTAGGAAAACTCAGAAATTAGCCACAAAAACCCAAAAATTGTCAGAAAAACCCAAAAATTAGCCATAAAATCCAGAAATTAGACAGAAAAACCCAAAAATTAGCCAGAAAACCCGAATATTAGCTAGAAAAACTCAGAAATTAGCCACAAAAACCCAAAAATTGTCAGAAAAACCCAAAAATTAGCCATGAAACCCAAAAATTAGCCAGAAAAAAAAATTAGCTGGGAAAAATAAAAAAATTAGCCACAAAAACTCGAAAATTGTCAGAAAAACCCAAAAATTAGCCAGAAAAAATCAAAAATTAGCTAGAAAAACCCAAAAATTAGCCAAAAAAACTCAAAAATTAGCCATGAAACCCAAAAATAAGCTAGAAAAACCCAAAATTTAACCAGAAAAACTCAAAAATTAGCCATAAAACCCAGAAATTAGAAAAAAAAAACTCAAAAATTAGCTGGAAAAACTCGAAAATTAGTCATAAAACCCAAAAATTAGCCAAAAAAACTCAAAAATTAGCCATGAAACCCAAAAACTAGCCAGAAAAAAAAATTAGCTAGAAAAAATAAAAAAATTAGCCATAAAACCCAAAAATTAGCCAGAAAAACCCAGAATTTAGCCAGAAATACTCGAAAATTAGCCAAAAACTCTCAAAAATTAGCCAGAAAACCCAAAAATTAGCCATAAAACCCAAAAATTAGCCGAAAAAACCCAAAATTTAGCCAGAAATACTCAAAAATTAGCCAATAAATCTCAGAAATTAGCCATAAAACCCAAAAATTAGCCAGAATAACCCAAAATTTAGCAAGAAAAACTCAAAAATTAGCTAGAAAAACCCAAAAATTAGCCATAACACCCTAAAATTAGCCAGAAAAACCCAAAAATTTGCCGGACAAACCCAAAAATTAGCAATAAAACCCTAAAATTAGCGAGAAAAACCCAAAATTTACCCAGAAAAACTCAAAAATTAGCCATAAAACCCAAAAATCACACAGAAAAACTCAGAAAGTAGCTGAAAAACTCGAAAATTAGTCATAAAACCCAAAAATTAGCCAGAAAATCTCAGAAATTAGCTAGAAAAACCCAAAAATTAGCCAAAACAACTCAAAAATTAGCCATGAAACCCAAAAATTTGCCAGAAAAACCCGAAATTAAGCTAGAAAAACTCAAAATTTAGCTAGAAAAGCTCAAATATTAGCTAGAAAAACTTAGAAATTAGCCATAAAATCCAAAAATTAGCCATAAAACCCAAAAACTAGCCATAAAACCCAAAATTTAGCCAGAAAGACTCAAAAATTAGCCAGTAAATCTCAAAAATCAGCCATAAAACCCAAAAATTAGCCAGAAAAACCCGAAATTTAGCAAGAAAAACTCAAAAATTAGCCAAAAACTCTCAAAAATTAGCCATAGAACCCAGAAATTAGCCAGAAAAACCCAAAAATTTGCCAGACAAACCCAAAAATTAGCAATAAAACCCAATAATTAGCCATAAAACCCAAAAATTAGCCAGAAAAACCCAAAATTTAGCCAGAAAGACTCAAAAATTAGCCAGTAAATCTCAAAAATTAGCCATAAAACCCAAAAATTAGCCAGAAAAACCCGAAATTTAGCAAGAAAAACTCAAAAATTAGCCGAAAACTCTCAAAAATTAGCCATAAAACCCAGAAATTAGCCAGAAAAACCCAAAAATTTGC
The DNA here is from genome assembly GCA_026230145.1 of Diorhabda elongata. Taxonomy (NCBI): domain Eukaryota; kingdom Metazoa; phylum Arthropoda; class Insecta; order Coleoptera; family Chrysomelidae; genus Diorhabda; species Diorhabda elongata. The sequence goes on from JAOVVJ010000045.1 coordinate 105,964, forward strand.
CAGACAAACCCAAAAATTAGCAATAAAACCCAAAAATTAGCCAGAAAAACCCAAAATTTAGCCAGGAAAACTCAAAAATTAGCCAATAAATCTCAAAAATTAGCCATAGAACCCAAAAATTAGCTAGAAAAACTCAAATATTAGCTAGAAAAACTCAGAAATTAGCTATAAAAACCCAAAAATTAGCTAGAGAAACTCAAAAATTAGCCACAAAAATTCAAGAATTAGCCACAAAAATACAAGAATTAGCTATAAAACCCAAGAATTAGTTGGAAAAACTCAAAAATTAGCCATAAAACCCAAAAATTAGCCAGAAAAACTCAAAAATTAGCCGAAAAAACTTAAGAATTAGCCATGAAACCCAGAAATTAGCCAGAAAAAAGAAATTAACTAGAAAAAAATAAAAAAATTAGCCATAAAACCCAAAAATTTGCCAGAAAAACCCAAAATTTAGCTAGGAAAACTCAGAAATTAGCCACAAAAACCCAAAAATTGTCAGAAAAACCCAAAAATTAGCCATAAAATCCAGAAATTAGACAGAAAAACCCAAAAATTAGCCAGGAAAACTCAAAAATTAGCTAGATAAACCCAAAAATTAGCCAAAAAAACTCAAATATTAGCCATGAAACCCAAAAATTAGCCAGAAAAAAAAATTTGCTGGGAAAAATAAAAAAATTATCCACAAAAACTCAAAAATTGTCAGGAAAACCCAAAAATTAGCCATAAAACCCAGAAATTAGCCGGAAAAACCCAAAAATTAGCCAAAAAAACTCAACAATTAGCCATGAAACCCAAAAATAAGCTAGAAAAACCCAAAATTTAACTAGAAAAACTCAAAAATTAGCCATAAAACCCAGAAATTAGACAAAAAACTCAAAAATTAGCTGGAAAAACTCGAAAATTAGTCATAAAACCCAAAAATTAGCCGAAAAAACTCAAAAATTAGCTGGAAAAACTCGAAAATTAGCCAGAGAAACTCAAAAATTAGCTAGAAAAACCCAAAAATTGGCCAAAAAAAAATTAGCTAGAAAAAATAGAAAAATTAGCCATAAAACCCAAAAATTAGCCAGAAAAACCCAAAATTTAGCTAGAAAAACTCAAATATTAGCTAGAAAAACTCAGAAATTAGCCACAAAAACCCAAAAATTGTCGGGAAAACCCAAAAATTAGCCATAAAATTCAGAAATTAGACAGAAAAACCCAAAAATTAGCCAGGAAAACTCAAAAATTAGCTAGATAAACCCAAAAATTAGCCAAAAAAACTCAAATATTAGCCATGAAACCCAAAAATTAGCCAAAAAAAAAATTAGCTAGGAAAAATAGAAAAATTAGCCATAAAACCCAAAAATTAGCCAGAAAAACCCAAAATTTAGCTAGAAAAACTCAAATATTAGCTAGAAAAACTCAGAAATTAGCCACAAAAACCCAAAAATTGTCAGAAAAACCCAAAAATTAGCCATAAAACCCAGAAATTAGACAGAAAAACTCAAATATTAGCCATGAAACCCAAAAATTAGCCAGAAAAAAAAATTAGCTGGAAAAAATAAAAAAATAAGCCAGAAAAACTCGAAAATTGGTCATGAAACCCAAAAATTAGCCAGAAAAACTCAAAAATTAGCTAGAAAAACCCAAAAATTAGCCAAAAAAACTCAAAAATTAGCCATGAAACCCAAAAATAAGCTAGAAAAACCCAAAATTTAACTAGAAAAACTCAAAAATTAGCCATAAAACCCAGAAATTAGAAAAAAAAACTCAAAAATTAGCTGGAAAAACTCGAAAATTAGTCAAAAAACCCGAAAATTAGCCAGAAAAACTCAAAAATTAGCTAGAAAAACCCAAAAATTAACCAAAAAACTCAAAAATTAGCCATGAAACCCAAAAATTAGCCAGAAAAACCCAAAATTTAGCCAGAAAAACTCAAAAATTAGCCATAAAACCCAAAAATAAGCTAAAAAAACCCAAAATTTAACTAGAAAAACTCAAAAATTAGCCATAAAACGCAAAAATCAGCCAGAAAAACTCAAAAATTAGCTAGAAAAAATCAAAAACTAGCCATAAAACCCAAAAATAAGCTAGAAAAACCCAAAATTTAACTAGAAAAACTCAAAAATTAGCCATAAAACCCAAAAATTAGCCAGAAAAACCCAAAATTTAGCCAGAAAGACTCAAAAATTAGCCAGTAAATCTCAAAAATTAGCCATAAAACCCAAAAATTAGCCAGAAAAACCCGAAATTTAGCAAGAAAAACTCAAAAATTAGCCGAAAACTCTCAAAAATTAGCCATAAAACCCAGAAATTAGCCAGAAAAACCCAAAAATTTGCCAGACAAACCCAAAAATTAGCAATAAAACCCAAAAATTAGCCAGAAAAACCCAAAATTTAGCCAGGAAAACTCAAAAATTAGCCAATAAATCTCAAAAATTAGCCATAGAACCCAAAAATTAGCTAGAAAAACTCAAATATTAGCTAGAAAAACTCAGAAATTAGCTATAAAAACCCAAAAATTAGCTAGAGAAACTCAAAAATTAGCCACAAAAATTCAAGAATTAGCCACAAAAATACAAGAATTAGCTATAAAACCCAAGAATTAGTTGGAAAAACTCAAAAATTAGCCATAAAACCCAAAAATTAGCCAGAAAAACTCAAAAATTAGCCGAAAAAACTTAAGAATTAGCCATGAAACCCAGAAATTAGCCAGAAAAAAGAAATTAACTAGAAAAAAATAAAAAAATTAGCCATAAAACCCAAAAATTTGCCAGAAAAACCCAAAATTTAGCTAGGAAAACTCAGAAATTAGCCACAAAAACCCAAAAATTGTCAGAAAAACCCAAAAATTAGCCATAAAATCCAGAAATTCGACAGAAAAACCCAAAAATTAGCCAGGAAAACTCAAAAATTAGCTAGATAAACCCAAAAATTAGCCAAAAAAACTCAAATATTAGCCATGAAACCCAAAAATTAGCCAGAAAAAAAAATTTGCTGGGAAAAATAAAAAAATTATCCACAAAAACTCAAAAATTGTCAGGAAAACCCAAAAATTAGCCATAAAACCCAGAAATTAGCCGGAAAAACCCAAAAATTAGCCAAAAAAACTCAACAATTAGCCATGAAACCCAAAAATAAGCTAGAAAAACCCAAAATTTAACTAGAAAAACTCAAAAATTAGCCATAAAACCCAGAAATTAGACAAAAAACTCAAAAATTAGCTGGAAAAACTCGAAAATTAGTCATAAAACCCAAAAATTAGCCAAAAAAACTCAAAAATTAGCTGGAAAAACTCGAAAATTAGCCAGAGAAACTCAAAAATTAGCTAGAAAAACCCAAAAATTGGCCAAAAAAAAATTAGCTAGAAAAAATAGAAAAATTAGCCATAAAACCCAAAAATTAGCCAGAAAAACCCAAAATTTAGCTAGAAAAACTCAAATATTAGCTAGAAAAACTCAGAAATTAGCCACAAAAACCCAAAAATTGTCGGAAAAACCCAAAAATTAGCCATAAAATTCAGAAATTAGACAGAAAAACCCAAAAATTAGCCAGGAAAACTCAAAAATTAGCTAGATAAACCCAAAAATTAGCCAAAAAAACTCAAATATTAGCCATGAAACCCAAAAATTAGCCAAAAAAAAAATTAGCTAGGAAAAATAGAAAAATTAGCCATAAAACCCAAAAATTAGCCAGAAAAACCCAAAATTTAGCTAGAAAAACTCAAATATTAGCTAGAAAAACTCAGAAATTAGCCACAAAAACCCAAAAATTGTCAGAAAAACCCAAAAATTAGCCATAAAACCCAGAAATTAGACAGAAAAACTCAAATATTAGCCATGAAACCCAAAAATTAGCCAGAAAAAAAAATTAGCTGGAAAAAATAAAAAAATAAGCCAGAAAAACTCGAAAATTGGTCATGAAACCCAAAAATTAGCCAGAAAAACTCAAAAATTAGCTAGAAAAACCCAAAAATTAGCCAAAAAAACTCAAAAATTAGCCATGAAACCCAAAAATAAGCTAGAAAAACCCAAAATTTAACTAGAAAAACTCAAAAATTAGCCATAAAACCCAGAAATTAGAAAAAAAAACTCAAAAATTAGCTGGAAAAACTCGAAAATTAGTCAAAAAACCCGAAAATTAGCCAGAAAAACTCAAAAATTAGCTAGAAAAACCCAAAAATTAACCAAAAAACTCAAAAATTAGCCATGAAACCCAAAAATTAGCCAGAAAAACCCAAAATTTAGCCAGAAAAACTCAAAAATTAGCCATAAAACCCAAAAATAAGCTAAAAAAAACCCAAAATTTAACTAGAAAAACTCAAAAATTAGCCATAAAACGCAAAAATCAGCCAGAAAAACTCAAAAATTAGCTAGAAAAAATCAAAAACTAGCCATAAAACCCAAAAATAAGCTAGAAAAACCCAAAATTTAACTAGAAAAACTCAAAAATTAGCCATAAAACCCAAAAATTAGCCAGAAAAACCCAAAAATTTGCCAGACAGACCAAAAAATTATCAATAAAACCCAAAAATTAGCCAGAAAAACCCAAAATTTAGCCAAAAAATTCAAAAATTAGCCATGAAATCCAAAAATTAGCCAGAAAAAAAAATTAGCTAGAAAAAATAGAAAAAATTGCCATAAAACCAAAAATTAGCCATAAAACCCAAAAATTAGCCATAAAACCCAAAAATTAGCCAGAAAAACCCAAAATTTAGCCAGAAAAACTCAAAAATTAGCGAATAAATCTCAAAAATTAGCCATGAAACCCAAAAAATAGCCAGAAAAAAGAAATTAGCTAGAAAAAAAGAAAAAAATTAGCCATAAAACCCAAAAATTTGCCAGAAAAACCCAAAATTTAGCTAGGAAAATTCAAAAATTAGCTAGGAAAACTCAGAAATTAGCCAGAAAAAACCCAAAAATTGTCAGAAAAACCCAAAAATTAGCCATAAAACCCAGAAATTAGACAGAAAAACTCAAAAATTAGCTGGAAAAACTCGAAAATTAGTCATGAAACCCAAAAATTAGCCAGAAAAACTCGAAAATTAGCTAGAAAAACCCAACAATTAGCCAAAAAAACTCAAAAATTAGCCATGAAACACAAAAATTAGCCAGAAAAAAAAATTAGCTAGAAAAAATAAAAAAATTAGCCATAAAACCCAAAAATTAGCCAAAAAAAACCCGGAATTTAGCCAGGAAAACTCAAAAATGAGCCAAAAACTCTCAAAAAATAGCCAGAAAACCCAAAAATTAGCCATGAAACCCAAAAATTAGCCAGAAAAACCCAAAATTTAGCCAGAAAAACTAAAAATTAGCCAATAAATCTCAAAAATTAGCCATAAAACCCAAAAATTAGCCAGAAAAACCCAAAATTTGGCAAGAAAAACTCAAAAATTAGCCGAAAACTCTCAAAAATTAGCCATAAAACCCAGAAATTAGCCAGAAAAACCCAAAAATTTGCCAGACAAACCCAAAAATTAGCAATAAAACCCAAAAATTAGCCAGAAAAACCCAAAATTTAGCCAGGAAAACTCAAAAATTAGCCAATAAATCTCAAAAATTAGCCATAGAACCCAAAAATTAGCTAGAAAAACTCAAATATTAGCTAGAAAAACTCAGAAATTAGCTATAAAAACCCAAAAATTAGCTAGAGAAACTCAAAAATTAGCCACAAAAATTCAAGAATTAGCCACAAAAATACAAGAATTAGCTATAAAACCCAAGAATTAGTTGGAAAAACTCAAAAATTAGCCATAAAACCCAAAAATTAGCCAGAAAAACTCAAAAATTAGCCGAAAAAACTTAAGAATTAGCCATGAAACCCAGAAATTAGCCAGAAAAAAGAAATTAACTAGAAAAAAATAAAAAAATTAGCCATAAAACCCAAAAATTTGCCAGAAAAACCCAAAATTTAGCTAGGAAAACTCAGAAATTAGCCACAAAAACCCAAAAATTGTCAGAAAAACCCAAAAATTAGCCATAAAATCCAGAAATTAGACAGAAAAACCCAAAAATTAGCCAGGAAAACTCAAAAATTAGCTAGATAAACCCAAAAATTAGCCAAAAAAACTCAAATATTAGCCATGAAACCCAAAAATTAGCCAGAAAAAAAAATTTGCTGGGAAAAATAAAAAAATTATCCACAAAAACTCAAAAATTGTCAGGAAAACCCAAAAATTAGCCATAAAACCCAGAAATTAGCCGGAAAAACCCAAAAATTAGCCAAAAAAACTCAACAATTAGCCATGAAACCCAAAAATAAGCTAGAAAAACCCAAAATTTAACTAGAAAAACTCAAAAATTAGCCATAAAACCCAGAAATTAGACAAAAAACTCAAAAATTAGCTGGAAAAACTCGAAAATTAGTCATAAAACCCAAAAATTAGCCAAAAAAACTCAAAAATTAGCTGGAAAAACTCGAAAATTAGCCAGAGAAACTCAAAAATTAGCTAGAAAAACCCAAAAATTGGCCAAAAAAAAATTAGCTAGAAAAAATAGAAAAATTAGCCATAAAACCCAAAAATTAGCCAGAAAAACCCAAAATTTAGCTAGAAAAACTCAAATATTAGCTAGAAAAACTCAGAAATTAGCCACAAAAACCCAAAAATTGTCGGAAAAACCCAAAAATTAGCCATAAAATTCAGAAATTAGACAGAAAAACCCAAAAATTAGCCAGGAAAACTCAAAAATTAGCTAGATAAACCCAAAAATTAGCCAAAAAAACTCAAATATTAGCCATGAAACCCAAAAATTAGCCAAAAAAAAATTAGCTAGGAAAAATAGAAAAATTAGCCATAAAACCCAAAAATTAGCCAGAAAAACCCAAAATTTAGCTAGAAAAACTCAAATATTAGCTAGAAAAACTCAGAAATTAGCCACAAAAACCCAAAAATTGTCAGAAAAACCCAAAAATTAGCCATAAAACCCAGAAATTAGACAGAAAAACTCAAATATTAGCCATGAAACCCAAAAATTAGCCAGAAAAAAAAATTAGCTGGAAAAAATAAAAAAATAAGCCAGAAAAACTCGAAAATTGGTCATGAAACCCAAAAATTAGCCAGAAAAACTCAAAAATTAGCTAGAAAAACCCAAAAATTAGCCAAAAAAACTCAAAAATTAGCCATGAAACCCAAAAATAAGCTAGAAAAACCCAAAATTTAACTAGAAAAACTCAAAAATTAGCCATAAAACCCAGAAATTAGAAAAAAAAACTCAAAAATTAGCTGGAAAAACTCGAAAATTAGTCAAAAAACCCGAAAATTAGCCAGAAAAACTCAAAAATTAGCTAGAAAAACCCAAAAATTAACCAAAAAACTCAAAAATTAGCCATGAAACCCAAAAATTAGCCAGAAAAACCCAAAATTTAGCCAGAAAAACTCAAAAATTAGCCATAAAACCCAAAAATAAGCTAAAAAAACCCAAAATTTAACTAGAAAAACTCAAAAATTAGCCATAAAACGCAAAAATCAGCCAGAAAAACTCAGAAATTAGCTAGAAAAAATCAAAAACTAGCCATAAAACCCAAAAATAAGCTAGAAAAACCCAAAATTTAACTAGAAAAACTCAAAAATTAGCCATAAAACCCAAAAATTAGCCAGAAAAACCCAAAAATTTGCCAGACAGACCAAAAAATTATCAATAAAACCCAAAAATTAGCCAGAAAAACCCAAAATTTAGCCAAAAAATTCAAAAATTAGCCATGAAATCCAAAAATTAGCCAGAAAAAAAAATTAGCTAGAAAAAATAGAAAAAATTGCCATAAAACCAAAAATTAGCCATAAAACCCAAAAATTAGCCATAAAACCCAAAAATTAGCCAGAAAAACCCAAAATTTAGCCAGAAAAACTCAAAAATTAGCGAATAAATCTCAAAAATTAGCCATGAAACCCAAAAAATAGCCAGAAAAAAGAAATTAGCTAGAAAAAAAGAAAAAAATTAGCCATAAAACCCAAAAATTTGCCAGAAAAACCCAAAATTTAGCTAGGAAAATTCAAAAATTAGCTAGGAAAACTCAGAAATTAGCCAGAAAAAACCCAAAAATTGTCAGAAAAACCCAAAAATTAGCCATAAAACCCAGAAATTAGACAGAAAAACTCAAAAATTAGCTGGAAAAACTCGAAAATTAGTCATGAAACCCAAAAATTAGCCAGAAAAACTCGAAAATTAGCTAGAAAAACCCAACAATTAGCCAAAAAAACTCAAAAATTAGCCATGAAACACAAAAATTAGCCAGAAAAAAAAATTAGCTAGAAAAAATAAAAAAATTAGCCATAAAACCCAAAAATTAGCCAAAAAAACCCGGAATTTAGCCAGGAAAACTCAAAAATGAGCCAAAAACTCTCAAAAAATAGCCAGAAAACCCAAAAATTAGCCATGAAACCCAAAAATTAGCCAGAAAAACCCAAAATTTAGCCAGAAAAACTAAAAATTAGCCAATAAATCTCAAAAATTAGCCATAAAACCCAAAAATTAGCCAGAAAAACCCAAAATTTGGCAAGAAAAACTCAAAAATTAGCCAAAAACTCTCAAAAATTAGCCATAAAACCCAGAAATTAGCCAGAAAAACCCAAAAATTTGCCAGACAAACCCAAAAATTAGCAATAAAACCCAAAAATTAGCCAATAAATCTCAAAAATTAGCCATAGAACCCAAAAATTAGCCAGAAAAACCCAAAATTTAGCTAGAAAAACTCAAATATTAGCTAGAAAAACTCAGAAATTAGCTATAAAAACCCAAAAATTAGCTAGAGAAACTCAAAAATTAGCCACAAAAATACAAGAATTAGCCACAAAAATACAAGAATTAGCTATAAAACCCAAGAATTAGTTGGAAAAACTCAAAAATTAGCCATAAAACCCAAAAATTAGCCAGAAAAACTCAAAAATTAGCCGAAAAAACTCAAGAATTAGCCATGAAACCCAGAAATTAGCCAGAAAAAAGAAATTATCTAGAAAAAAATAAATAAATTAGCCATAAAACCCAAAAATTTGCCAGAAAAACCCAAAATTTAGCTAGAAAAACTCAAAAATTAGCTAGGAAAACTCAGAAATTAGCCACAAAAACCCAAAAACTGTCAGAAAAACCCAAAAATTAGCCATAAAATCCAGAAATTAGACAGAAAAACCCAAAAATTAGCCAAAAAAACTCAAATATTAGCCATGAAACCCAAAAATTAGCCAGAAAAAAAATTAGCTGGAAAAAATAAAAAAATTAGCCACAAAAACTCAAAAATTGCCAGAAAAACCCAAAAATTAGCCAGAAAAAATCAAAAATTAGCTAGAAAAACCCAAAAATTAGCCAAAAAAACTCAAAAATTAGCCATGAAACCCAAAAATAAGCTAGAAAAACCCAAAATTTAACTAGAAAAACTCAAAAATTAGCCATAAAACCCAGAAATTAGAAAAAAAACTCAAAAATTAGCTGGAAAAACTCGAAAATTAGTCATAAAACCCAAAAATTAGCCAAAAAAACTCAAAAATTAGCCATGAAACCCAAAAATTAGCCAGAAAAAAGAAATTAGCTAGAAAAAAATAAAAAAATTAGCCATAAAACCCAAAAATTTGCCAGAAAAACCCAAAATTTAGCTAGAAAAACTCAAAAATTAGCTAGGAAAACTCAGAAATTAGCCACAAAAACCCAAAAATTGCCAGAAAAACCCAAAAATTAGCCAGAAAAAATCAAAAATTAGCTAGAAAAACCCAAAAATTAGCCAAAAAAACTCAAAAATTAGCCATGAAACCCTAAAATAAGCTAGAAAAACCCAAAATTTAACTAGAAAAACTCAAAAATTAGCCATAAAACCCAGAAATTAGAAAAAAAAACTCATAAATTAGCTGGAAAAACTCGAAAATTAGTCATAAAACCCAAAAATTAGCCAAAAAAACTCAAATATTAGCCATGAAACCCAAAAATTAGCCAGAAAAAAAAATTAGCTGGAAAAAATAAAAAAATTAGCCATAAAACCCAAAAATTTGACAGAAAAACCCAAAATTTAGCTGGAAAAACTCAAAAATTAGCTGGACAAACTCAGAAATTAGCCACAAAAACTCAAAAATTGTCAGAAAAACCCAAAAATTAGCCATAAAACCCAGAAGTTAGACAGAAAAACTCAAAAATTAGCCGGAAAACTCGAAAATTGGTCATGAAACCCAAAAATTAGCCAGAGAAACTCAAAAATTAGCTAGAAAAACCCAAAAATTATCCAAAAAAACTCAAAAATTAGCCATGAAACCCAAAAATCAGCCAGAAAAAAAAATTAGCTAGAAAAAATGAAAAAATTAGCCATAAAACCCAAAAGTTAGCCATAAAACCCAAAAACTAGCCAGAAAAACCCGGAATTAAGCCAGAAAAACTCAAAAATAGCCAAAAACTCTTAAAAAATAGCCAGAAAATCCAAAAATTAGCCAGAAAAACCCAAAATTTAGCCAGAAATACTCAAAAATTAGCCAGTAAATCTCAAAAATTAGCCATAAAACCCAAAAATTAGCCAGAAAAACCCGAAATTTAGCAAGAAAAACTCAAAAATTAGCCAAAAACTCTCAAAAATTAGCCATAAAACCCAGAAATTAGCCAGAAAAACCCAAAAACTAGCCAGAAAAACCCGGAATTAAGCCAGAAAAACTCAAAAATAGCCAAAAACTCTTAAAAAATAGACAGAAAACCCCGGAAATTAGCCATAAAACCCAAAAATTAGCCAGAAAAACCCAAAATTTAGCCAGAAAGACTCAAAAATTAGCCAGTAAATCTCAAAAATTAGCCATAAAACCCAAAAATTAGCCAGAAAAACCCGAAATTTAGCAAGAAAAACTCAAAATTTAGCCAAAAACTCTCAAAAATTAGCCATAAAACCCAGAAATTAGCCAGAAAAACCCAAAAATTTGCCAGACAAACCCAAAAATTAGCAATAAAACCCAAGAATTAGCCAGAAAAACCCAAAATTTAGCCAGAAAAACTAAAAAATTAGCTATAAAACCCAGAAGTTAGACAGAAAAACTCAAAAATTAGCCGGAAAAACTCGAAAATTGGTCATGAAACCCAAAAATTAGCCAGAAAAACTCTAAAATTAGCTAGAAAAACCCAAAAGCTATCCAAAAAAACTCAAAAATTAGCCATAAAACCCAAAAATCAGCCAGAAAAAATGAAAAAATTAGCCATAAAACCCAAAAATTAGCCATAAAACCCAATAATTAGCCAGAAAAACCCAGAATTTAGCCAGGAAAACTCAAAAATTAGCCAATAAATCTCAAAAATTAGCCAGAAAACCCAAAAATTAGCAATAAATTCCAAAAATTAGCCAGAAAAACCCAAAATTTAGCCAGGAAAACTCAAAAATTAGCCAATAAATCTCAAAAATTAGCCATAGAACCCAAAAATTAGCCAGAAAAACCCAAAATTTAGCTAGAAAAACTCAAATATTAGCTAGAAAAACCCAAAAATTAGCTAGAGAAACTCAAAAATTAGCCACAAAAATACAAGAATTAGCTATAAAACCCAAGAATTAGTTAGCAAAACTCAAAAATTAGCCATAAAACCCAAAAATTAGCCCGAAAAACTCAAAAATTAGCTGGAAAAATTCAAAACTTAGCCGAAAAAACTCAAAAATTAGCCATAAAACCCAAAAATTAGCCAGAAAAAAGAAATTAGCTAGAAAAAAATAAAAAAATTAGCCATAAAACCCAAAAATTTGCCAGAAAAACCCAAAATTTAGCTAGAAAAAATCAAAAATTAGCTAGGAAAACTCAGAAATTAGCCACAAAAACCCAAAAATTGTCAGAAAAACCCAAAAATTAGCCATAAAATCCAGAAATTTGTCAGAAAAACCCAAAATTTAGCTGGAAAAACTCAAAAATTAGCTGGAAAAACTCAGAAATTAGCCACAAAAACTCAAAAATTGTCAGAAAAACCCAAAAATTAGCCATAAAACCCAGAAGTTAGACAGAAAAACTCAAAAATTAGCCGGAAAAACTCGAAAATTGGTCATGAAACCCAAAAATTAGCCAGAGAAACTCAAAAATTAGCTAGAAAAACCCAAAAATTATCCAAAAAAACTCAAAAATTAGCCATGAAACCCAAAAATTAGCCAGAAAAAAAAATTAGCTAGAAAAAATAAAAAAATTAGCCATAAAACCCATAAATTAGCCATAAAACCCAAAAACTAGCCAGAAAAACCCGGAATTAAGCCAGAAAAACTCAAAAATAGCCAAAAACTCTTAAAAAATAGCCAGAAAACCCAAAAATTAGCCAGAAAAACCCAAAATTTAGCCAGAAAGACTCAAAAATTAGCCAGTAAATCTCAAAAATTAGCCATAAAACCCAAAAATTAGCCAGAAAAACCCGAAATTTAGCAAGAAAAACTCAAAAATTAGCCAAAAACTCTCAAAAATTAGCCATAAAACCCAGAAATTAGCCAGAAAAACCCAAAAATTTGCCAGACAAACCCAAAAATTAGCAATAAAACCCAAGAATTAGCCAGAAAAACCCAAAATTTAGCCAGAAAAACTAAAAAATTAGCCATAAAACTCAAAAATCACACAGAAAAACTCAGAAAGTAGCTAAAAAAACCCAAAAATTAGCCATAAAACCCAGAAGTTAGACAGAAAAACTCAAAAATTAGCCGGAAAAACTCGAAAATTGGTCATGAAACCCAAAAATTAGCCAGAAAAACTCAAAAATTAGCTAGAAAAACCCAAAAGCTATCCAAAAAAACTCAAAAATTAGCCATGAAACCCAAAAATCAGCCAGAAAAAAAAATTAGCTAGAAAAAATGAAAAAATTAGCCATAAAACCCAAAAATTTGCCAGAAAAACCCAAAAATTAGCCAGAAAAACCCGGAATTAAGCCAGAAAAACTCAAAAATAGCCAAAAACTCTCAAAAATTAGCCATAAAACCCAGAAATTAGCCAGAAAAACCCAAAAATTTGCCAGACAAACCCAAAAATTAGCAATAAAACCCAAAAATTAGCCAGAAAAACCCAAAATTTAGCCAAAAAATTCAAAAATTAGCCATGAAACCCAAAAATTAGCCAGAAAAAAAAATCAGCTAGAAAAAATAAAAAAATTTGCCATAAAACCCAAAAATTTGACAGAAAAACCCAAAATTTAGCTGGAAAAACTCAACAATTAGCTAGGAAAACTCAGAAATTAGCCACAAAAACCCAAAAATTGTCGGAAAAACCCACAAACTAGCCATAAAATCCAGAAATTAGACAGAAAAACCCAAAAATTAGCCAGGAAAACTCAAAAAATAGCTAGATAAACCCAAAAATTAGCCAAAAAAACTCAAATATCAGCCATGAAACCCAAAAATTAGCCAGAAAAAAAAATTAGCTGGAAAAAATAAAAAAATTAGCCATAAAACCCAAAAATTTGACAGAAAAACCCAAAATTTAGCTGGAAAAACTCAAAAATTAGCTGGAAAAACTCAGAAATTAGCTACAAAAACTCAAAAATTGTCAGAAAAACCCAAAAATTAGCCATAAAACCCAGAAGTTAGATAGAAAACTCAAAAATTAGCCGGAAAAACTCGAAAATTGGTCATGAAACCCAAAAATTAGCCAGAAAAACTCAAAAATTAGCTAGAAAAACCCAAAAATTATTTAAAAAAACTCAAAAATTAGCCATGAAACCCAAAAATTAGCCAGAAAAAAAAATTAGCTGGAAAAAATAAAAAAATTAGCCATAAAACCCAAAAATTAGCCATAAAACCCAAAAACTAGCCAGAAAAACCCGGAATTAAGCCAGAAAAACTCAAAAATAGCCAAAAACTCTTAAAAAATAGCCAGAAAACCCAAAAATTAGCCATAAAACCCAAAAATTAGCCAGAAAAACTCAAAATTCAGCCAGAAAGACTCAAAAATTAGCCAGTAAATCTCAAAAATTAGCCATAAAACCCAAAAATTAGCCAGAAAAACCCGAAATTTAGCAAGAAAAACTCAAAAATTAGCCAAAAACTCTCAAAAATTAGCCATAAAACCCAGAAATTAGCCAGAAAAACCCAAAAATTTGCCAGACAAACCGAAAAATTAGCAATAAAACCCAAGAATTAGCCAGAAAAACCCAAAATTTGGCCAGAAAAACTCAAAAATTTGCCATAAAACTCAAAAATCACACAGAAAAACTCAGAAAGTAGCTAAAAAAACCCAAAAATTAGCCATTAAACCCAGAAGTTAGACAGAAAAACTCAAAAATTAGCCGGAAAAACTCGAAAATTGGTCATGAAACCCAAAAATTAGCCAGAAAAACTCAAAAATTAGCTAGAAAAACTCAAAAGCTATCCAAAAAAACTCAAAAATTAGCCATGAAACCCAAAAATCAGCCAGAAAAAAAAATTAGCTAGAAAAAATGAAAAAATTAGCCATAAAACCCAAAAATTAGCCATAAAACCCAAAAATTAGTCAGAAAAACCAAAAACTAGCCAGAAAAACCCGGAATTAAGCCAGAAAAACTCAAAAATAGCCAAAAACTCTTAAAAAATAGCCAGAAAACCCAAAAATTAGCCAGAAAAACCCAAAATTTAGCCAGAAAGACTCAAACATTAGCCAGTAAATCTCAAAAATTAGCCATAAAACTCAAAAATTAGCCAGGAAAACCCGAAATTTAGCAAGAAAAACTCAAAAATTAGCCAAAAACTCTCAAAAATTAGCCATAAAACCCAGAAATTAGCCAGAAAAACCCAAAAATTTGCCAGACAAACCCAAAAATTAGCAATAAAACCCAAGAATTAGCCAGAAAAACCCAAAATTTAGCCAGAAAAACTCAACAATTTGCCATAAAACTCAAAAATCACACAGAAAAACTCAGAAAGTAGCTAAAAAAACCCAAAAATTAGCCATAAAACCCAGAAGTTAGACAGAAAAACTCAAAAATTAGCCGGAAAAACTCGAAAATTGGTCATGAAACCCAAAAATTAGCCAGAAAAACTCAAAAATTAGCTAAAAAAACCCAAAAGCTATCCAAAAAAACTCAAAAATTAGCCATGAAACCCAAAAATTAGCCAGAAAAAAAAATTAGCTAGAAAAAATGGAAAAATTAGCCATAGAACCCAAAAATTAGCCATAAAACCCAAAAATTAGCCAGAAAAACCAAAAACTAGCCAGAAAAACCCGGAATTAAGCCAGAAAAACTCAAAAATAGCCAAAAACTCTTAAAAAATAGCCAGAAAACCCAAAAATTAGCCATAAAACCCAAAAATTAGCCAGAAAAACCCAAAATTTAGCCAGAAAGACTCAAAAATTAGCCAGTAAATCTCAAAAATTAGCCATAAAACCCAAAAATTTGCCAGAAAAACCCGAAATTTAGCAAGAAAAACTCAAAAATTAGCCAAAAACTCTCAAAAATTAGCCATAAAACCCAGAAGTTAGACAGAAAAACTCAAAAATTAGCCATAAAACCCAAAAATTAGCCATAAAACCCAAAAATTAGCCAGAAAAACCCGGAATTAAGCCAGAAAAACTCAAAAATAGCCGAAAATTCTTAAAAAATAGCCAGAAAACCCAAAAATTAGCCATAAAACCCAAAAATTAGCCAGAGAAACCCAAAATTTAGCCAGAAAGACTCAAAAATTAGCCAGTAAATCTCAAAAATTAGCCATAAAACCCAAAAATTAGCCAGAAAAACCCGAATTTTAGCAAGAAAAACTCAAAAATTAGCCAAAAACTCTCAAAAATTAGCCATAAAACCCAGAAATTAGCCAGAAAAACCCAAAAATTTGACAGAAAAACCCAAAATTTAGCTGGAAAAACTCAAAAATTAGCTAGGAAAACTCAGAAATTAGCCACAAAAACCCAAAAATTAGCCATAAAATCCAGAAATTAGACAGAAAAACCCAAAAATTAGCCAGGAAAACTCAAAAAATAGCTAGATAAACCCAAAAATTAGCCAAAAAAACTCAAATATTAGCCATGAAACCCAAAAATTAGCCAGAAAAAAAAATTAGCTGGAAAAAATAAAAAAATTAGCCATAAAACCCAAAAATTTGACAGGAAAACCCAAAATTTAGCTGGAAAAACTCAAAAATTAGCTGGAAAAACTCAGAAATTAGCCACAAAAACTCAAAAATTGTCAGAAAAACCCAAAAATTAGCCATAAAACCCAGAAGTTAGACAGAAAAACTCAAAAATTAGCCGGAAAAACTCGAAAATTGGTCATGAAACCCAAAAATTAGCCAGAAAAACTCAAAAATTAGCTAGAAAAACCCAAAAATTATCCAAACAAACTCAAAAATTAGCCATGAAACCCAAAAATTAGCCAGAAAAAAGAATTAGCTAGAAAAAATAAAAAAATTAGCCATAAAACCCAAAAATTAGCCATAAAACCCAAAAACTAGCCAGAAAAACCCGGAATTAAGCCAGAAAAACTCAAAAATAGCCAAAAACTCTTAAAAAATAGCCAGAAAACCCAAAAATTAGACATAAAACCCAAAAATTAGCCAGAAAAACCCAAAATTTAGCCAGAAAGACTCAAAAATTAGCCAGTAAATCTCAAAAATCACACAGAAAAACTCAAAAATTAGCTAGAAAAACCCAAGAATTAGCCTAAAAAACTCAAAAATTAGCCATGAAACCAGAAATTAGCCAGAAAAACCCAAAAATTTGCCAGACAAACCCAAAAATTAGCAATAAAACCCAAAAATTAGCCATAAAACCCAGAAATTAGACAGAAAAACTCAAAAAGTAGCAGGAAAAACGCGAAAATTAGTCATAAAACCCAAAAATTAGCTAGAAAAAATAGGAAAATTAGCCATAAAACCCAAAAATTTGCCAGAAAAACCCAAAATTTAGCTAGAAAAACTCAAAAATTAGCTAGGAAAACTCAGAAATCAGCCACAAATCCCAAAAATTGTCAAAAAAACCCAAAAATTAGCCAAAAAAACTCAAAAATTAGCCATGAAACCCAAAAATTAGCCAGAAAAACCCAAAATTTAGCCAGGAAAACTCAAAAATTAGCCAATAAATCTCAAAACTTTGCCATAGAACCCAAAAATTAGCCAGAAAAACCCAAAATTTAGCTAGAAAAACTCAAAAATTAGCTATAAAAACCCAAAAATTAGCCAAAAAAACTCAAAAATTAGCCATGAAACCCAAAAATTAGCCAGAAAAATAAATTAGCTAGAAAAAATAAAAAAATTAGCCATAAAACCCAAAAATTAGCCATAAAACCCAATAATTAGCCAGAAAAACCCAGAATTTAGCAAGGAAAACTCAAAAATTAGCCAATAAATCTCAAAAATAGCCAGAAAACCCAAAAATTAGCAATAAATTCCAAAAATTAGCCAGAAAAACCCAAAATTTAGCCAGGAAAACTCAAAAATTAGCCAATAAATCTCAAAAATTAGCCATAGAACCCAAAAATTAGCCAGAAAAACCCAAAATTTAGCTAGAAAAACTCAAATATTAGCTAGAAAAACCCAAAAATTAGCTAGAGAAACTCAAAAATTAGCCACAAAAATACAAGAATTAGCCACAAAAATACAAGAATTAGCTATAAAACCCAAGAATTAGTTAGCAAAACTCAAAAATTAGCCATAAAACCCAAAAATTAGCCAGAAAAACTAAAAAATTAGCTAGAAAAACTCAAAACTTAGCCGAAAAAACTCAAAAATTAGCCATAAAACCCAAAAATTAGCCAGAAAAAAGAAATTAGCTAGGAAAAAATAAAAAAATTAGCCATAAAACCCAAAAATTTGCCAGAAAAACCCGAAATTTAGCTAGAAAAACTCAAAAATTAGCTAGGAAAACTCAGAAATTAGCCACAAAAACCCAAAAATTGTCAGAAAAACCCAAAAATTAGCCATAAAATCCAGAAATTAGACAGAAAAACCCAAAAATTAGCCAGGAAAACTCAAAAAATAGCTAGATAAACCCAAAAATTAGCCAAAAAAAATCAAATATTAGCCATGAAACCCAAAAATTAGCCAGAAAAAAAAATTAGCTGGAAAAAATAGAAAAATTAGCCATAAAACCCAAAAATTTGACAGAAAAACCCAAAATTTAGCTGGAAAAACTCGAAAATTAGCTGGAAAAACTCAGAAATTAGCCACAAAAACTCAAAAATTGTCAGAAAAACCCAAAAATTAGCCATAAAACCCAGAAGTTAGACAGAAAAACTCATAAACTTGCCGGAAAAACTCGAAAATTGGTCATGAAACCCAAAAATTAGCCAGAGAAACTCAAAAATTAGCTAGAAAAACCCAAAAATTATCCAAAAAAACTCAAAAATTAGCCATGAAACCCAAAAATTAGCCAGAAAAAAAAATTAGCTAGAAAAAATAAAAAAATTAGCCATAAAACCCAAAAATTAGCCATAAAACCCAAAAACTAGCCAGAAAAACCCGGAATTAAGCCAGAAAAACTCAAAAATAGCCAAAAACTCTTGAAAAATAGCCAGAAAACCCAAAAATTAGCTATAAAACCCAAAAATTAGCCAGAAAAACCCAAAAATTAGCTAGAAAAACCCAAAAATTATCCAAAAAAACTCAAAAATTAGCCATGAAACCCAAAAATTAGCCAGAAAAAAAAATTAGCTAGAAAAAATGGAAAAATTAGCCATAGAACCCAAAAATTAGCCATAAAACCCAAAAATTAGCCAGAAAAACCAAAAACTAGCCAGAAAAACCCGGAATTAAGCCAGAAAAACTCAAAAATAGCCAAAAACTCTTAAAAAATAGCCAGAAAACCCAAAAATTAGCCATAAAACCCAAAAATTAGCCAGAAAAACCCAAAATTTAGCCAGAAAGACTCAAAAATTAGCCAGTAAATCTCAAAAATTAGCCATAAAACCCAAAAATTAGCCAGAAAAACCCGAAATTTAGCAAGAAAAACTCAAAAATTAGCCAAAAACTCTCAAAAATTAGCCATAAAACCCAGAAGTTAGACAGAAAAACTCAAAAATTAGCCATAAAACCCAAAAATTAGCCATAAAACCCAAAAATTAGCCAGAAAAACCCGGAATTAAGCCAGAAAAACTCAAAAATAGCCGAAAATTCTTAAAAAATAGCCAGAAAACCCAAAAATTAGCCATAAAACCCAAAAATTAGCCAGAGAAACCAAAATTTAGCCAGAAAGACTCAAAAATTAGCCAGTAAATCTCAAAAATTAGCCATAAAACCCAAAAATTAGCCAGAAAAACCCGAATTTTAGCAAGAAAAACTCAAAAATTAGCCAAAAACTCTCAAAAATTAGCCATAAAACCCAGAAATTAGCCAGAAAAACCCAAAAATTTGACAGAAAAACCCAAAATTTAGCTGGAAAAACTCAAAAATTAGCTAGGAAAACTCAGAAATTAGCCACAAAAACCCAAAAATTAGCCATAAAATCCAGAAATTAGACAGAAAAACCCAAAAATTAGCCAGGAAAACTCAAAAAATAGCTAGATAAACCCAAAAATTAGCCAAAAAAACTCAAATATTAGCCATGAAACCCAAAAATTAGCCAGAAAAAAAAATTAGCTGGAAAAAATAAAAAAATTAGCCATAAAACCCAAAAATTTGACAGAAAAACCCAAAATTTAGCTGGAAAAACTCAAAAATTAGCTGGAAAAACTCAGAAATTAGCCACAAAAACTCAAAAATTGTCAGAAAAACCCAAAAATTAGCCATAAAACCCAGAAGTTAGACAGAAAAACTCAAAAATTAGCCGAAAAAACTCGAAAATTGGTCATGAAACCCAAAAATTAGCCAGAAAAACTCAAAAATTAGCTAGAAAAACCCAAAAATTATCCAAACAAACTCAAAAATTAGCCATGAAACCCAAAAATTAGCCAGAAAAAAGAATTAGCTAGAAAAAATAAAAAAATTAGCCATAAAACCCAAAAATTAGCCATAAAACCCAAAAACTAGCCAGAAAAACCCGGAATTAAGCCAGAAAAACTCAAAAATAGCCAAAAACTCTTAAAAAATAGCCATAAAATCCAGAAATTAGACAGAAAAACCCAAAAATTAGCCAGGAAAACTCAAAAATTAGCTAGATAAACCCAAAAATTAGCCAAAAAAACTCAAATATTAGCCATGAAACCCAAAAATTAGCCAGAAAAAAAAATTTGCTGGGAAAAATAAAAAAATTATCCACAAAAACTCAAAAATTGTCAGGAAAACCCAAAAATTAGCCATAAAACCCAGAAATTAGCCGGAAAAACCCAAAAATTAGCCAAAAAAACTCAACAATTAGCCATGAAACCCAAAAATAAGCTAGAAAAACCCAAAATTTAACTAGAAAAACTCAAAAATTAGCCATAAAACCCAGAAATTAGACAAAAAACTCAAAAATTAGCTGGAAAAACTCGAAAATTAGTCATAAAACCCAAAAATTAGCCAAAAAAACTCAAAAATTAGCTGGAAAAACTCGAAAATTAGCCAGAGAAACTCAAAAATTAGCTAGAAAAACCCAAAAATTGGCCAAAAAAAAATTAGCTAGAAAAAATAGAAAAATTAGCCATAAAACCCAAAAATTAGCCAGAAAAACCCAAAATTTAGCTAGAAAAACTCAAATATTAGCTAGAAAAACTCAGAAATTAGCCACAAAAACCCAAAAATTGTCGGAAAAACCCAAAAATTAGCCATAAAATTCAGAAATTAGACAGAAAAACCCAAAAATTAGCCAGGAAAACTCAAAAATTAGCTAGATAAACCCAAAAATTAGCCAAAAAAACTCAAATATTAGCCATGAAACCCAAAAATTAGCCAAAAAAAAAATTAGCTAGGAAAAATAGAAAAATTAGCCATAAAACCCAAAAATTAGCCAGAAAAACCCAAAATTTAGCTAGAAAAACTCAAATATTAGCTAGAAAAACTCAGAAATTAGCCACAAAAACCCAAAAATTGTCAGAAAAACCCAAAAATTAGCCATAAAACCCAGAAATTAGACAGAAAAACTCAAATATTAGCCATGAAACCCAAAAATTAGCCAGAAAAAAAAATTAGCTGGAAAAAATAAAAAAATAAGCCAGAAAAACTCGAAAATTGGTCATGAAACCCAAAAATTAGCCAGAAAAACTCAAAAATTAGCTAGAAAAACCCAAAAATTAGCCAAAAAAACTCAAAAATTAGCCATGAAACCCAAAAATAAGCTAGAAAAACCCAAAATTTAACTAGAAAAACTCAAAAATTAGCCATAAAACCCAGAAATTAGAAAAAAAAACTCAAAAATTAGCTGGAAAAACTCGAAAATTAGTCAAAAAACCCGAAAATTAGCCAGAAAAACTCAAAAATTAGCTAGAAAAACCCAAAAATTAACCAAAAAACTCAAAAATTAGCCATGAAACCCAAAAATTAGCCAGAAAAACCCAAAATTTAGCCAGAAAAACTCAAAAATTAGCCATAAAACCCAAAAATAAGCTAAAAAAACCCAAAATTTAACTAGAAAAACTCAAAAATTAGCCATAAAACGCAAAAATCAGCCAGAAAAACTCAAAAATTAGCTAGAAAAAATCAAAAACTAGCCATAAAACCCAAAAATAAGCTAGAAAAACCCAAAATTTAACTAGAAAAACTCAAAAATTAGCCATAAAACCCAAAAATTAGCCAGAAAAACCCAAAAATTTGCCAGACAGACCAAAAAATTATCAATAAAACCCAAAAATTAGCCAGAAAAACCCAAAATTTAGCCAAAAAATTCAAAAATTAGCCATGAAATCCAAAAATTAGCCAGAAAAAAAAATTAGCTAGAAAAAATAGAAAAAATTGCCATAAAACCAAAAATTAGCCATAAAACCCAAAAATTAGCCATAAAACCCAAAAATTAGCCAGAAAAACCCAAAATTTAGCCAGAAAAACTCAAAAATTAGCGAATAAATCTCAAAAATTAGCCATGAAACCCAAAAAATAGCCAGAAAAAAGAAATTAGCTAGAAAAAAAGAAAAAAATTAGCCATAAAACCCAAAAATTTGCCAGAAAAACCCAAAATTTAGCTAGGAAAATTCAAAAATTAGCTAGGAAAACTCAGAAATTAGCCAGAAAAAACCCAAAAATTGTCAGAAAAACCCAAAAATTAGCCATAAAACCCAGAAATTAGACAGAAAAACTCAAAAATTAGCTGGAAAAACTCGAAAATTAGTCATGAAACCCAAAAATTAGCCAGAAAAACTCGAAAATTAGCTAGAAAAACCCAACAATTAGCCAAAAAAACTCAAAAATTAGCCATGAAACACAAAAATTAGCCAGAAAAAAAAATTAGCTAGAAAAAATAAAAAAATTAGCCATAAAACCCAAAAATTAGCCAAAAAAACCCGGAATTTAGCCAGGAAAACTCAAAAATGAGCCAAAAACTCTCAAAAAATAGCCAGAAAACCCAAAAATTAGCCATGAAACCCAAAAATTAGCCAGAAAAACCCAAAATTTAGCCAGAAAAACTAAAAATTAGCCAATAAATCTCAAAAATTAGCCATAAAACCCAAAAATTAGCCAGAAAAACCCAAAATTTGGCAAGAAAAACTCAAAAATTAGCCGAAAACTCTCAAAAATTAGCCATAAAACCCAGAAATTAGCCAGAAAAACCCAAAAATTTGCCAGACAAACCCAAAAATTAGCAATAAAACCCAAAAATTAGCCAGAAAAACCCAAAATTTAGCCAGGAAAACTCAAAAATTAGCCAATAAATCTCAAAAATTAGCCATAGAACCCAAAAATTAGCTAGAAAAACTCAAATATTAGCTAGAAAAACTCAGAAATTAGCTATAAAAACCCAAAAATTAGCTAGAGAAACTCAAAAATTAGCCACAAAAATTCAAGAATTAGCCACAAAAATACAAGAATTAGCTATAAAACCCAAGAATTAGTTGGAAAAACTCAAAAATTAGCCATAAAACCCAAAAATTAGCCAGAAAAACTCAAAAATTAGCCGAAAAAACTTAAGAATTAGCCATGAAACCCAGAAATTAGCCAGAAAAAAGAAATTAACTAGAAAAAAATAAAAAAATTAGCCATAAAACCCAAAAATTTGCCAGAAAAACCCAAAATTTAGCTAGGAAAACTCAGAAATTAGCCACAAAAACCCAAAAATTGTCAGAAAAACCCAAAAATTAGCCATAAAATCCAGAAATTAGACAGAAAAACCCAAAAATTAGCCAGGAAAACTCAAAAATTAGCTAGATAAACCCAAAAATTAGCCAAAAAAACTCAAATATTAGCCATGAAACCCAAAAATTAGCCAGAAAAAAAAATTTGCTGGGAAAAATAAAAAAATTATCCACAAAAACTCAAAAATTGTCAGGAAAACCCAAAAATTAGCCATAAAACCCAGAAATTAGCCGGAAAAACCCAAAAATTAGCCAAAAAAACTCAACAATTAGCCATGAAACCCAAAAATAAGCTAGAAAAACCCAAAATTTAACTAGAAAAACTCAAAAATTAGCCATAAAACCCAGAAATTAGACAAAAAACTCAAAAATTAGCTGGAAAAACTCGAAAATTAGTCATAAAACCCAAAAATTAGCCAAAAAAACTCAAAAATTAGCTGGAAAAACTCGAAAATTAGCCAGAGAAACTCAAAAATTAGCTAGAAAAACCCAAAAATTGGCCAAAAAAAAATTAGCTAGAAAAAATAGAAAAATTAGCCATAAAACCCAAAAATTAGCCAGAAAAACCCAAAATTTAGCTAGAAAAACTCAAATATTAGCTAGAAAAACTCAGAAATTAGCCACAAAAACCCAAAAATTGTCGGAAAAACCCAAAAATTAGCCATAAAATTCAGAAATTAGACAGAAAAACCCAAAAATTAGCCAGGAAAACTCAAAAATTAGCTAGATAAACCCAAAAATTAGCCAAAAAAACTCAAATATTAGCCATGAAACCCAAAAATTAGCCAAAAAAAAATTAGCTAGGAAAAATAGAAAAATTAGCCATAAAACCCAAAAATTAGCCAGAAAAACCCAAAATTTAGCTAGAAAAACTCAAATATTAGCTAGAAAAACTCAGAAATTAGCCACAAAAACCCAAAAATTGTCAGAAAAACCCAAAAATTAGCCATAAAACCCAGAAATTAGACAGAAAAACTCAAATATTAGCCATGAAACCCAAAAATTAGCCAGAAAAAAAAATTAGCTGGAAAAAATAAAAAAATAAGCCAGAAAAACTCGAAAATTGGTCATGAAACCCAAAAATTAGCCAGAAAAACTCAAAAATTAGCTAGAAAAACCCAAAAATTAGCCAAAAAAACTCAAAAATTAGCCATGAAACCCAAAAATAAGCTAGAAAAACCCAAAATTTAACTAGAAAAACTCAAAAATTAGCCATAAAACCCAGAAATTAGAAAAAAAAACTCAAAAATTAGCTGGAAAAACTCGAAAATTAGTCAAAAAACCCGAAAATTAGCCAGAAAAACTCAAAAATTAGCTAGAAAAACCCAAAAATTAACCAAAAAACTCAAAAATTAGCCATGAAACCCAAAAATTAGCCAGAAAAACCCAAAATTTAGCCAGAAAAACTCAAAAATTAGCCATAAAACCCAAAAATAAGCTAAAAAAACCCAAAATTTAACTAGAAAAACTCAAAAATTAGCCATAAAACGCAAAAATCAGCCAGAAAAACTCAAAAATTAGCTAGAAAAAATCAAAAACTAGCCATAAAACCCAAAAATAAGCTAGAAAAACCCAAAATTTAACTAGAAAAACTCAAAAATTAGCCATAAAACCCAAAAATTAGCCAGAAAAACCCAAAAATTTGCCAGACAGACCAAAAAATTATCAATAAAACCCAAAAATTAGCCAGAAAAACCCAAAATTTAGCCAAAAAATTCAAAAATTAGCCATGAAATCCAAAAATTAGCCAGAAAAAAAAATTAGCTAGAAAAAATAGAAAAAATTGCCATAAAACCAAAAATTAGCCATAAAACCCAAAAATTAGCCATAAAACCCAAAAATTAGCCAGAAAAACCCAAAATTTAGCCAGAAAAACTCAAAAATTAGCGAATAAATCTCAAAAATTAGCCATGAAACCCAAAAAATAGCCAGAAAAAAGAAATTAGCTAGAAAAAAAGAAAAAAATTAGCCATAAAACCCAAAAATTTGCCAGAAAAACCCAAAATTTAGCTAGGAAAATTCAAAAATTAGCTAGGAAAACTCAGAAATTAGCCAGAAAAAACCCAAAAATTGTCAGAAAAACCCAAAAATTAGCCATAAAACCCAGAAATTAGACAGAAAAACTCAAAAATTAGCTGGAAAAACTCGAAAATTAGTCATGAAACCCAAAAATTAGCCAGAAAAACTCGAAAATTAGCTAGAAAAACCCAACAATTAGCCAAAAAAACTCAAAAATTAGCCATGAAACACAAAAATTAGCCAGAAAAAAAAATTAGCTAGAAAAAATAAAAAAATTAGCCATAAAACCCAAAAATTAGCCAAAAAAACCCGGAATTTAGCCAGGAAAACTCAAAAATGAGCCAAAAACTCTCAAAAAATAGCCAGAAAACCCAAAAATTAGCCATGAAACCCAAAAATTAGCCAGAAAAACCCAAAATTTAGCCAGAAAAACTAAAAATTAGCCAATAAATCTCAAAAATTAGCCATAAAACCCAAAAATTAGCCAGAAAAACCCAAAATTTGGCAAGAAAAACTCAAAAATTAGCCAAAAACTCTCAAAAATTAGCCATAAAACCCAGAAATTAGCCAGAAAAACCCAAAAATTTGCCAGACAAACCCAAAAATTAGCAATAAAACCCAAAAATTAGCCAATAAATCTCAAAAATTAGCCATAGAACCCAAAAATTAGCCAGAAAAACCCAAAATTTAGCTAGAAAAACTCAAATATTAGCTAGAAAAACTCAGAAATTAGCTATAAAAACCCAAAAATTAGCTAGAGAAACTCAAAAATTAGCCACAAAAATACAAGAATTAGCCACAAAAATACAAGAATTAGCTATAAAACCCAAGAATTAGTTGGAAAAACTCAAAAATTAGCCATAAAACCCAAAAATTAGCCAGAAAAACTCAAAAATTAGCCGAAAAAACTCAAGAATTAGCCATGAAACCCAGAAATTAGCCAGAAAAAAGAAATTATCTAGAAAAAAATAAATAAATTAGCCATAAAACCCAAAAATTTGCCAGAAAAACCCAAAATTTAGCTAGAAAAACTCAAAAATTAGCTAGGAAAACTCAGAAATTAGCCACAAAAACCCAAAAACTGTCAGAAAAACCCAAAAATTAGCCATAAAATCCAGAAATTAGACAGAAAAACCCAAAAATTAGCCAAAAAAACTCAAATATTAGCCATGAAACCCAAAAATTAGCCAGAAAAAAAATTAGCTGGAAAAAATAAAAAAATTAGCCACAAAAACTCAAAAATTGCCAGAAAAACCCAAAAATTAGCCAGAAAAAATCAAAAATTAGCTAGAAAAACCCAAAAATTAGCCAAAAAAACTCAAAAATTAGCCATGAAACCCAAAAATAAGCTAGAAAAACCCAAAATTTAACTAGAAAAACTCAAAAATTAGCCATAAAACCCAGAAATTAGAAAAAAAACTCAAAAATTAGCTGGAAAAACTCGAAAATTAGTCATAAAACCCAAAAATTAGCCAAAAAAACTCAAAAATTAGCCATGAAACCCAAAAATTAGCCAGAAAAAAGAAATTAGCTAGAAAAAAATAAAAAAATTAGCAATAAAACCCAAAAATTTGCCAGAAAAACCCAAAATTTAGCTAGAAAAACTCAAAAATTAGCTAGGAAAACTCAGAAATTAGCCACAAAAACCCAAAAATTGCCAGAAAAACCCAAAAATTAGCCAGAAAAAATCAAAAATTAGCTAGAAAAACCCAAAAATTAGCCAAAAAAACTCAAAAATTAGCCATGAAACCCTAAAATAAGCTAGAAAAACCCAAAATTTAACTAGAAAAACTCAAAAATTAGCCATAAAACCCAGAAATTAGAAAAAAAAACTCATAAATTAGCTGGAAAAACTCGAAAATTAGTCATAAAACCCAAAAATTAGCCAAAAAAACTCAAATATTAGCCATGAAACCCAAAAATTAGCCAGAAAAAAAAATTAGCTGGAAAAAATAAAAAAATTAGCCATAAAACCCAAAAATTTGACAGAAAAACCCAAAATTTAGCTGGAAAAACTCAAAAATTAGCTGGACAAACTCAGAAATTAGCCACAAAAACTCAAAAATTGTCAGAAAAACCCAAAAATTAGCCATAAAACCCAGAAGTTAGACAGAAAAACTCAAAAATTAGCCGGAAAACTCGAAAATTGGTCATGAAACCCAAAAATTAGCCAGAGAAACTCAAAAATTAGCTAGAAAAACCCAAAAATTATCCAAAAAAACTCAAAAATTAGCCATGAAACCCAAAAATCAGCCAGAAAAAAAAATTAGCTAGAAAAAATGAAAAAATTAGCCATAAAACCCAAAAGTTAGCCATAAAACCCAAAAACTAGCCAGAAAAACCCGGAATTAAGCCAGAAAAACTCAAAAATAGCCAAAAACTCTTAAAAAATAGCCAGAAAATCCAAAAATTAGCCAGAAAAACCCAAAATTTAGCCAGAAATACTCAAAAATTAGCCAGTAAATCTCAAAAATTAGCCATAAAACCCAAAAATTAGCCAGAAAAACCCGAAATTTAGCAAGAAAAACTCAAAAATTAGCCAAAAACTCTCAAAAATTAGCCATAAAACCCAGAAATTAGCCAGAAAAACCCAAAAACTAGCCAGAAAAACCCGGAATTAAGCCAGAAAAACTCAAAAATAGCCAAAAACTCTTAAAAAATAGACAGAAAACCCCGGAAATTAGCCATAAAACCCAAAAATTAGCCAGAAAAACCCAAAATTTAGCCAGAAAGACTCAAAAATTAGCCAGTAAATCTCAAAAATTAGCCATAAAACCCAAAAATTAGCCAGAAAAACCCGAAATTTAGCAAGAAAAACTCAAAATTTAGCCAAAAACTCTCAAAAATTAGCCATAAAACCCAGAAATTAGCCAGAAAAACCCAAAAATTTGCCAGACAAACCCAAAAATTAGCAATAAAACCCAAGAATTAGCCAGAAAAACCCAAAATTTAGCCAGAAAAACTAAAAAATTAGCTATAAAACCCAGAAGTTAGACAGAAAAACTCAAAAATTAGCCGGAAAAACTCGAAAATTGGTCATGAAACCCAAAAATTAGCCAGAAAAACTCTAAAATTAGCTAGAAAAACCCAAAAGCTATCCAAAAAAACTCAAAAATTAGCCATAAAACCCAAAAATCAGCCAGAAAAAATGAAAAAATTAGCCATAAAACCCAAAAATTAGCCATAAAACCCAATAATTAGCCAGAAAAACCCAGAATTTAGCCAGGAAAACTCAAAAATTAGCCAATAAATCTCAAAAATTAGCCAGAAAACCCAAAAATTAGCAATAAATTCCAAAAATTAGCCAGAAAAACCCAAAATTTAGCCAGGAAAACTCAAAAATTAGCCAATAAATCTCAAAAATTAGCCATAGAACCCAAAAATTAGCCAGAAAAACCCAAAATTTAGCTAGAAAAACTCAAATATTAGCTAGAAAAACCCAAAAATTAGCTAGAGAAACTCAAAAATTAGCCACAAAAATACAAGAATTAGCTATAAAACCCAAGAATTAGTTAGCAAAACTCAAAAATTAGCCATAAAACCCAAAAATTAGCCCGAAAAACTCAAAAATTAGCTGGAAAAATTCAAAACTTAGCCGAAAAAACTCAAAAATTAGCCATAAAACCCAAAAATTAGCCAGAAAAAAGAAATTAGCTAGAAAAAAATAAAAAAATTAGCCATAAAACCCAAAAATTTGCCAGAAAAACCCAAAATTTAGCTAGAAAAAATCAAAAATTAGCTAGGAAAACTCAGAAATTAGCCACAAAAACCCAAAAATTGTCAGAAAAACCCAAAAATTAGCCATAAAATCCAGAAATTTGTCAGAAAAACCCAAAATTTAGCTGGAAAAACTCAAAAATTAGCTGGAAAAACTCAGAAATTAGCCACAAAAACTCAAAAATTGTCAGAAAAACCCAAAAATTAGCCATAAAACCCAGAAGTTAGACAGAAAAACTCAAAAATTAGCCGGAAAAACTCGAAAATTGGTCATGAAACCCAAAAATTAGCCAGAGAAACTCAAAAATTAGCTAGAAAAACCCAAAAATTATCCAAAAAAACTCAAAAATTAGCCATGAAACCCAAAAATTAGCCAGAAAAAAAAATTAGCTAGAAAAAATAAAAAAATTAGCCATAAAACCCATAAATTAGCCATAAAACCCAAAAACTAGCCAGAAAAACCCGGAATTAAGCCAGAAAAACTCAAAAATAGCCAAAAACTCTTAAAAAATAGCCAGAAAACCCAAAAATTAGCCAGAAAAACCCAAAATTTAGCCAGAAAGACTCAAAAATTAGCCAGTAAATCTCAAAAATTAGCCATAAAACCCAAAAATTAGCCAGAAAAACCCGAAATTTAGCAAGAAAAACTCAAAAATTAGCCAAAAACTCTCAAAAATTAGCCATAAAACCCAGAAATTAGCCAGAAAAACCCAAAAATTTGCCAGACAAACCCAAAAATTAGCAATAAAACCCAAGAATTAGCCAGAAAAACCCAAAATTTAGCCAGAAAAACTAAAAAATTAGCCATAAAACTCAAAAATCACACAGAAAAACTCAGAAAGTAGCTAAAAAAACCCAAAAATTAGCCATAAAACCCAGAAGTTAGACAGAAAAACTCAAAAATTAGCCGGAAAAACTCGAAAATTGGTCATGAAACCCAAAAATTAGCCAGAAAAACTCAAAAATTAGCTAGAAAAACCCAAAAGCTATCCAAAAAAACTCAAAAATTAGCCATGAAACCCAAAAATCAGCCAGAAAAAAAAATTAGCTAGAAAAAATGAAAAAATTAGCCATAAAACCCAAAAATTTGCCAGAAAAACCCAAAAATTAGCCAGAAAAACCCGGAATTAAGCCAGAAAAACTCAAAAATAGCCAAAAACTCTCAAAAATTAGCCATAAAACCCAGAAATTAGCCAGAAAAACCCAAAAATCTGCCAGACAAACCCAAAAATTAGCAATAAAACCCAAAAATTAGCCAGAAAAACCCAAAATTTAGCCAAAAAATTCAAAAATTAGCCATGAAACCCAAAAATTAGCCAGAAAAAAAAATCAGCTAGAAAAAATAAAAAAATTTGCCATAAAACCCAAAAATTTGACAGAAAAACCCAAAATTTAGCTGGAAAAACTCAACAATTAGCTAGGAAAACTCAGAAATTAGCCACAAAAACCCAAAAATTGTCGGAAAAACCCAAAAACTAGCCATAAAATCCAGAAATTAGACAGAAAAACCCAAAAATTAGCCAGGAAAACTCAAAAAATAGCTAGATAAACCCAAAAATTAGCCAAAAAAACTCAAATATCAGCCATGAAACCCAAAAATTAGCCAGAAAAAAAAATTAGCTGGAAAAAATAAAAAAATTAGCCATAAAACCCAAAAATTTGACAGAAAAACCCAAAATTTAGCTGGAAAAACTCAAAAATTAGCTGGAAAAACTCAGAAATTAGCTACAAAAACTCAAAAATTGTCAGAAAAACCCAAAAATTAGCCATAAAACCCAGAAGTTAGATAGAAAACTCAAAAATTAGCCGGAAAAACTCGAAAATTGGTCATGAAACCCAAAAATTAGCCAGAAAAACTCAAAAATTAGCTAGAAAAACCCAAAAATTATTTAAAAAAACTCAAAAATTAGCCATGAAACCCAAAAATTAGCCAGAAAAAAAAATTAGCTGGAAAAAATAAAAAAATTAGCCATAAAACCCAAAAATTAGCCATAAAACCCAAAAACTAGCCAGAAAAACCCGGAATTAAGCCAGAAAAACTCAAAAATAGCCAAAAACTCTTAAAAAATAGCCAGAAAACCCAAAAATTAGCCATAAAACCCAAAAATTAGCCAGAAAAACTCAAAATTCAGCCAGAAAGACTCAAAAATTAGCCAGTAAATCTCAAAAATTAGCCATAAAACCCAAAAATTAGCCAGAAAAACCCGAAATTTAGCAAGAAAAACTCAAAAATTAGCCAAAAACTCTCAAAAATTAGCCATAAAACCCAGAAATTAGCCAGAAAAACCCAAAAATTTGCCAGACAAACCGAAAAATTAGCAATAAAACCCAAGAATTAGCCAGAAAAACCCAAAATTTGGCCAGAAAAACTCAAAAATTTGCCATAAAACTCAAAAATCACACAGAAAAACTCAGAAAGTAGCTAAAAAAACCCAAAAATTAGCCATTAAACCCAGAAGTTAGACAGAAAAACTCAAAAATTAGCCGGAAAAACTCGAAAATTGGTCATGAAACCCAAAAATTAGCCAGAAAAACTCAAAAATTAGCTAGAAAAACTCAAAAGCTATCCAAAAAAACTCAAAAATTAGCCATGAAACCCAAAAATCAGCCAGAAAAAAAAATTAGCTAGAAAAAATGAAAAAATTAGCCATAAAACCCAAAAATTAGCCATAAAACCCAAAAATTAGTCAGAAAAACCAAAAACTAGCCAGAAAAACCCGGAATTAAGCCAGAAAAACTCAAAAATAGCCAAAAACTCTTAAAAAATAGCCAGAAAACCCAAAAATTAGCCAGAAAAACCCAAAATTTAGCCAGAAAGACTCAAACATTAGCCAGTAAATCTCAAAAATTAGCCATAAAACTCAAAAATTAGCCAGGAAAACCCGAAATTTAGCAAGAAAAACTCAAAAATTAGCCAAAAACTCTCAAAAATTAGCCATAAAACCCAGAAATTAGCCAGAAAAACCCAAAAATTTGCCAGACAAACCCAAAAATTAGCAATAAAACCCAAGAATTAGCCAGAAAAACCCAAAATTTAGCCAGAAAAACTCAACAATTTGCCATAAAACTCAAAAATCACACAGAAAAACTCAGAAAGTAGCTAAAAAAACCCAAAAATTAGCCATAAAACCCAGAAGTTAGACAGAAAAACTCAAAAATTAGCCGGAAAAACTCGAAAATTGGTCATGAAACCCAAAAATTAGCCAGAAAAACTCAAAAATTAGCTAAAAAAACCCAAAAGCTATCCAAAAAAACTCAAAAATTAGCCATGAAACCCAAAAATTAGCCAGAAAAAAAAATTAGCTAGAAAAAATGGAAAAATTAGCCATAGAACCCAAAAATTAGCCATAAAACCCAAAAATTAGCCAGAAAAACCAAAAACTAGCCAGAAAAACCCGGAATTAAGCCAGAAAAACTCAAAAATAGCCAAAAACTCTTAAAAAATAGCCAGAAAACCCAAAAATTAGCCATAAAACCCAAAAATTAGCCAGAAAAACCCAAAATTTAGCCAGAAAGACTCAAAAATTAGCCAGTAAATCTCAAAAATTAGCCATAAAACCCAAAAATTTGCCAGAAAAACCCGAAATTTAGCAAGAAAAACTCAAAAATTAGCCAAAAACTCTCAAAAATTAGCCATAAAACCCAGAAGTTAGACAGAAAAACTCAAAAATTAGCCATAAAACCCAAAAATTAGCCATAAAACCCAAAAATTAGCCAGAAAAACCCGGAATTAAGCCAGAAAAACTCAAAAATAGCCGAAAATTCTTAAAAAATAGCCAGAAAACCCAAAAATTAGCCATAAAACCCAAAAATTAGCCAGAGAAACCCAAAATTTAGCCAGAAAGACTCAAAAATTAGCCAGTAAATCTCAAAAATTAGCCATAAAACCCAAAAATTAGCCAGAAAAACCCGAATTTTAGCAAGAAAAACTCAAAAATTAGCCAAAAACTCTCAAAAATTAGCCATAAAACCCAGAAATTAGCCAGAAAAACCCAAAAATTTGACAGAAAAACCCAAAATTTAGCTGGAAAAACTCAAAAATTAGCTAGGAAAACTCAGAAATTAGCCACAAAAACCCAAAAATTAGCCATAAAATCCAGAAATTAGACAGAAAAACCCAAAAATTAGCCAGGAAAACTCAAAAAATAGCTAGATAAACCCAAAAATTAGCCAAAAAAACTCAAATATTAGCCATGAAACCCAAAAATTAGCCAGAAAAAAAAATTAGCTGGAAAAAATAAAAAAATTAGCCATAAAACCCAAAAATTTGACAGGAAAACCCAAAATTTAGCTGGAAAAACTCAAAAATTAGCTGGAAAAACTCAGAAATTAGCCACAAAAACTCAAAAATTGTCAGAAAAACCCAAAAATTAGCCATAAAACCCAGAAGTTAGACAGAAAAACTCAAAAATTAGCCGGAAAAACTCGAAAATTGGTCATGAAACCCAAAAATTAGCCAGAAAAACTCAAAAATTAGCTAGAAAAACCCAAAAATTATCCAAACAAACTCAAAAATTAGCCATGAAACCCAAAAATTAGCCAGAAAAAAGAATTAGCTAGAAAAAATAAAAAAATTAGCCATAAAACCCAAAAATTAGCCATAAAACCCAAAAACTAGCCAGAAAAACCCGGAATTAAGCCAGAAAAACTCAAAAATAGCCAAAAACTCTTAAAAAATAGCCAGAAAACCCAAAAATTAGACATAAAACCCAAAAATTAGCCAGAAAAACCCAAAATTTAGCCAGAAAGACTCAAAAATTAGCCAGTAAATCTCAAAAATCACACAGAAAAACTCAAAAATTAGCTAGAAAAACCCAAGAATTAGCCTAAAAAACTCAAAAATTAGCCATGAAACCAGAAATTAGCCAGAAAAACCCAAAAATTTGCCAGACAAACCCAAAAATTAGCAATAAAACCCAAAAATTAGCCATAAAACCCAGAAATTAGACAGAAAAACTCAAAAAGTAGCAGGAAAAACGCGAAAATTAGTCATAAAACCCAAAAATTAGCTAGAAAAAATAGGAAAATTAGCCATAAAACCCAAAAATTTGCCAGAAAAACCCAAAATTTAGCTAGAAAAACTCAAAAATTAGCTAGGAAAACTCAGAAATCAGCCACAAATCCCAAAAATTGTCAAAAAAACCCAAAAATTAGCCAAAAAAACTCAAAAATTAGCCATGAAACCCAAAAATTAGCCAGAAAAACCCAAAATTTAGCCAGGAAAACTCAAAAATTAGCCAATAAATCTCAAAACTTTGCCATAGAACCCAAAAATTAGCCAGAAAAACCCAAAATTTAGCTAGAAAAACTCAAAAATTAGCTATAAAAACCCAAAAATTAGCCAAAAAAACTCAAAAATTAGCCATGAAACCCAAAAATTAGCCAGAAAAATAAATTAGCTAGAAAAAATAAAAAAATTAGCCATAAAACCCAAAAATTAGCCATAAAACCCAATAATTAGCCAGAAAAACCCAGAATTTAGCAAGGAAAACTCAAAAATTAGCCAATAAATCTCAAAAATAGCCAGAAAACCCAAAAATTAGCAATAAATTCCAAAAATTAGCCAGAAAAACCCAAAATTTAGCCAGGAAAACTCAAAAATTAGCCAATAAATCTCAAAAATTAGCCATAGAACCCAAAAATTAGCCAGAAAAACCCAAAATTTAGCTAGAAAAACTCAAATATTAGCTAGAAAAACCCAAAAATTAGCTAGAGAAACTCAAAAATTAGCCACAAAAATACAAGAATTAGCCACAAAAATACAAGAATTAGCTATAAAACCCAAGAATTAGTTAGCAAAACTCAAAAATTAGCCATAAAACCCAAAAATTAGCCAGAAAAACTAAAAAATTAGCTAGAAAAACTCAAAACTTAGCCGAAAAAACTCAAAAATTAGCCATAAAACCCAAAAATTAGCCAGAAAAAAGAAATTAGCTAGGAAAAAATAAAAAAATTAGCCATAAAACCCAAAAATTTGCCAGAAAAACCCGAAATTTAGCTAGAAAAACTCAAAAATTAGCTAGGAAAACTCAGAAATTAGCCACAAAAACCCAAAAATTGTCAGAAAAACCCAAAAATTAGCCATAAAATCCAGAAATTAGACAGAAAAACCCAAAAATTAGCCAGGAAAACTCAAAAAATAGCTAGATAAACCCAAAAATTAGCCAAAAAAAATCAAATATTAGCCATGAAACCCAAAAATTAGCCAGAAAAAAAAATTAGCTGGAAAAAATAGAAAAATTAGCCATAAAACCCAAAAATTTGACAGAAAAACCCAAAATTTAGCTGGAAAAACTCGAAAATTAGCTGGAAAAACTCAGAAATTAGCCACAAAAACTCAAAAATTGTCAGAAAAACCCAAAAATTAGCCATAAAACCCAGAAGTTAGACAGAAAAACTCATAAACTTGCCGGAAAAACTCGAAAATTGGTCATGAAACCCAAAAATTAGCCAGAGAAACTCAAAAATTAGCTAGAAAAACCCAAAAATTATCCAAAAAAACTCAAAAATTAGCCATGAAACCCAAAAATTAGCCAGAAAAAAAAATTAGCTAGAAAAAATAAAAAAATTAGCCATAAAACCCAAAAATTAGCCATAAAACCCAAAAACTAGCCAGAAAAACCCGGAATTAAGCCAGAAAAACTCAAAAATAGCCAAAAACTCTTGAAAAATAGCCAGAAAACCCAAAAATTAGCTATAAAACCCAAAAATTAGCCAGAAAAACCCAAAAATTAGCTAGAAAAACCCAAAAATTATCCAAAAAAACTCAAAAATTAGCCATGAAACCCAAAAATTAGCCAGAAAAAAAAATTAGCTAGAAAAAATGGAAAAATTAGCCATAGAACCCAAAAATTAGCCATAAAACCCAAAAATTAGCCAGAAAAACCAAAAACTAGCCAGAAAAACCCGGAATTAAGCCAGAAAAACTCAAAAATAGCCAAAAACTCTTAAAAAATAGCCAGAAAACCCAAAAATTAGCCATAAAACCCAAAAATTAGCCAGAAAAACCCAAAATTTAGCCAGAAAGACTCAAAAATTAGCCAGTAAATCTCAAAAATTAGCCATAAAACCCAAAAATTAGCCAGAAAAACCCGAAATTTAGCAAGAAAAACTCAAAAATTAGCCAAAAACTCTCAAAAATTAGCCATAAAACCCAGAAGTTAGACAGAAAAACTCAAAAATTAGCCATAAAACCCAAAAATTAGCCATAAAACCCAAAAATTAGCCAGAAAAACCCGGAATTAAGCCAGAAAAACTCAAAAATAGCCGAAAATTCTTAAAAAATAGCCAGAAAACCCAAAAATTAGCCATAAAACCCAAAAATTAGCCAGAGAAACCAAAATTTAGCCAGAAAGACTCAAAAATTAGCCAGTAAATCTCAAAAATTAGCCATAAAACCCAAAAATTAGCCAGAAAAACCCGAATTTTAGCAAGAAAAACTCAAAAATTAGCCAAAAACTCTCAAAAATTAGCCATAAAACCCAGAAATTAGCCAGAAAAACCCAAAAATTTGACAGAAAAACCCAAAATTTAGCTGGAAAAACTCAAAAATTAGCTAGGAAAACTCAGAAATTAGCCACAAAAACCCAAAAATTAGCCATAAAATCCAGAAATTAGACAGAAAAACCCAAAAATTAGCCAGGAAAACTCAAAAAATAGCTAGATAAACCCAAAAATTAGCCAAAAAAACTCAAATATTAGCCATGAAACCCAAAAATTAGCCAGAAAAAAAAATTAGCTGGAAAAAATAAAAAAATTAGCCATAAAACCCAAAAATTTGACAGAAAAACCCAAAATTTAGCTGGAAAAACTCAAAAATTAGCTGGAAAAACTCAGAAATTAGCCACAAAAACTCAAAAATTGTCAGAAAAACCCAAAAATTAGCCATAAAACCCAGAAGTTAGACAGAAAAACTCAAAAATTAGCCGAAAAAACTCGAAAATTGGTCATGAAACCCAAAAATTAGCCAGAAAAACTCAAAAATTAGCTAGAAAAACCCAAAAATTATCCAAACAAACTCAAAAATTAGCCATGAAACCCAAAAATTAGCCAGAAAAAAGAATTAGCTAGAAAAAATAAAAAAATTAGCCATAAAACCCAAAAATTAGCCATAAAACCCAAAAACTAGCCAGAAAAACCCGGAATTAAGCCAGAAAAACTCAAAAATAGCCAAAAACTCTTAAAAAATAGCCAGAAAACCCAAAAATTAGACATAAAACCCAAAAATTAGCCAGAAAAACCCAAAATTTAGCCAGAAAGACTCAAAAATTAGCCAGTAAATCTCAAAAATCACACAGAAAAACTCAAAAATTAGCTAGAAAAACCCAAGAATTAGCCTAAAAAACTCAAAAATTAGCCATGAAACCAGAAATTAGCCAGAAAAACCCAAAAATTTGCCAGACAAACCCAAAAATTAGCAATAAAACCCAAAAATTAGCCATAAAACCCAGAAATTAGACAGAAAAACTCAAAAAGTAGCAGGAAAAACTCGAAAATTAGTCATAAAACCCAAAAATTAGCTAGAAAAAATAGGAAAATTAGCCATAAAACCCAAAAATTTGCCAGAAAAACCCAAAATTTAGCTAGAAAAACTCAAAAATTAGCTAGGAAAACTCAGAAATCAGCCACAAATCCCAAAAATTGTCAAAAAAACCCAAAAATTAGCCAAAAAAACTCAAAAATTAGCCATGAAACCCAAAAATTAGCCAGAAAAACCCAAAATTTAGCCAGGAAAACTCAAAAATTAGCCAATAAATCTCAAAACTTTGCCATAGAACCCAAAAATTAGCCAGAAAAACCCAAAATTTAGCTAGAAAAACTCAAAAATTAGCTATAAAAACCCAAAAATTAGCCAAAAAACTCAAAAATTAGCCATGAAACCCAAAAATTAGCCAGAAAAATAAATTAGCTAGAAAAAATAAAAAAATTAGCCATAAAACCCAAAAATTAGCCATAAAACCCAATAATTAGCCAGAAAAACCCAGAATTTAGCCAGGAAAACTCAAAAATTAGCCAATAAATCTCAAAAATAGCCAGAAAACCCAAAAATTAGCAATAAATTCCAAAAATTAGCCAGAAAAACCCAAAATTTAGCCAGGAAAACTCAAAAATTAGCCAATAAATCTCAAAAATTAGCCATAGAACCCAAAAATTAGCCAGAAAAACCCAAAATTTAGCTAGAAAAACTCAAATATTAGCTAGAAAAACCCAAAAATTAGCTAGAGAAACTCAAAAATTAGCCACAAAAATACAAGAATTAGCCACAAAAATACAAGAATTAGCTATAAAACCCAAGAATTAGTTAGCAAAACTCAAAAATTAGCCATAAAACCCAAAAATTAGCCAGAAAAACTAAAAAATTAGCTAGAAAAACTCAAAACTTAGCCGAAAAAACTCAAAAATTAGCCATAAAACCCAAAAATTAGCCAGAAAAAAGAAATTAGCTAGGAAAAAATAAAAAAATTAGCCATAAAACCCAAAAATTTGCCAGAAAAACCCGAAATTTAGCTAGAAAAACTCAAAAATTAGCTAGGAAAACTCAGAAATTAGCCACAAAAACCCAAAAATTGTCAGAAAAACCCAAAAATTAGCCATAAAATCCAGAAATTAGACAGAAAAACCCAAAAATTAGCCAGGAAAACTCAAAAAATAGCTAGATAAACCCAAAAATTAGCCAAAAAAAATCAAATATTAGCCATGAAACCCAAAAATTAGCCAGAAAAAAAATTAGCTGGAAAAAATAGAAAAATTAGCCATAAAACCCAAAAATTTGACAGAAAAACCCAAAATTTAGCTGGAAAAACTCGAAAATTAGCTGGAAAAACTCAGAAATTAGCCACAAAAACTCAAAAATTGTCAGAAAAACCCAAAAATTAGCCATAAAACCCAGAAGTTAGACAGAAAAACTCATAAACTTGCCGGAAAAACTCGAAAATTGGTCATGAAACCCAAAAATTAGCCAGAGAAACTCAAAAATTAGCTAGAAAAACCCAAAAATTATCCAAAAAAACTCAAAAATTAGCCATGAAACCCAAAAATTAGCCAGAAAAAAAAATTAGCTAGAAAAAATAAAAAAATTAGCCATAAAACCCAAAAATTAGCCATAAAACCCAAAAACTAGCCAGAAAAACCCGGAATTAAGCCAGAAAAACTCAAAAATAGCCAAAAACTCTTAAAAAATAGCCAGAAAACCCAAAAATTAGCTATAAAACCCAAAAATTAGCCAGAAAAACCCAAAAATTAGCTAGAAAAACCCAAAAATTATCCAAAAAAACTCAAAAATTAGCCATGAAACCCAAAAATTAGCCAGAAAAAAAAATTAGCTAGAAAAAATGAAAAAATTAGCCATAAAACCCAAAAATTAGCCATAAAACCCAAAAACTAGCCAGAAAAACCCGGAATTACGCCAGAAAAACCCGGAATTAAGCCAGAAAAACTCAAAAATAGCCAAAAACTCTTAAAAAATAGCCAGAAAACCCAAAAATTAGCCATAAAACCCAAAAATTAGCCAGAAAAACCCAAAATTTAGCCAGAAAGACTCAAAAATTAGCCAGTAAATCTCAAAAATTAGCCATAAAACCCAAAAATTAGCCAGAAAAACCCGAAATTTAGCAAGAAAAACTCAAAAATTAGCCAAAAACTCTCAAAAATTAGCCATAAAACCCAGAAATTAGCCAGAAAAACCCAAAAATTTGCCAGACAAACCCAAAAATTAGCAATAAAACCCAAGAATTAGCCAGAAAAACCCAAAATTTAGCCAGAAAAACTCAAAAATTAGCCATAAAACTCAAAAATCACACAGAAAAACTCAGAAAGTAGCTAAAAAAACCCAAAAATTAGCCATAAAACCCAGAAGTTAGACAGAAAAACTCAAAAATTAGCCGGAAAAACTCGAAAATTGGTCATGAAACCCAAAAATTAGCCAGAAAAACTCAAAAATTAGCTAGAAAAACCCAAAAGCTATCCAAAAAAACTCAAAAATTAGCCATGAAACCCAAAAATCAGCCAGAAAAAAAAATTAGCTAGAAAAAATGAAAAAATTAGCCATAAAACCCAAAAATTAGCCAGAAAAACCCGGAATTAAGCTAGAAAAACTCAAAAATAGCCGAAAACTCTTAAAAAATAGCCAGAAAACCCAAAAGTTAGCCATAAATCCCAAAAATTAGCCAGAAAAACCCAAAATTTAGCTAGAAAGACTCAAAAATTAGCCAGTAAATCTCAAAAATTAGCCATAAAACCCAAAAATTAGCCAGAAAAACCCGAAATTTAGCAAGAAAAACTCAAAAATTAGCCAAAAACTCTCAAAAATTAGCCATAAAACCCAGAAATTAGCCAGAAAAACCCAAAAATTTGCCAGACAAACCCAAAAATTAGCCAGAAAAACTAAGAATTTAGCCAGGAAAACTCAAAAATTAGCCAATAAATCTCAAAAATTAGCCAGAAAACCCAAAAATTAGCAATAAATTCCAAAAATTAGCCAGAAAAACCCAAAATTTAGCCAGGAAAACTCAAAAATTAGCCAATAAATCTCAAAAATTAGCCAAAGAACCCAAAAATTAGCCAGAAAAACCCAAAATTTAGCTAGAAAAACTCAAATATTAGCTAGAAAAACCCAAAAATTAGCTAGAGAAACTCAAAAATTAGCCACAAAAATACAAGAATTAGCCACAAAAATACAAGAATTAGCTATAAAACCCAAGAATTAGTTAGCAAAACTCAAAAATTAGCCATAAAACCCAAAAATTAGCCAGAAAAACTCAAAAATTAACTAGAAAAACTCAAAAATTAGCCATAAAACTCAAAAATTAGCCAGAAAAAAGAAATTAGCTAGAAAAAAATAAAAAAATTAGCCATAAAACCCAAAAATTTGCCAGGAAAACCCAAAATTTAGCTAGAAAAACTCAAAAATTAGCTAGGAAAACTCAGAAATTAGCCACAAAAACCCAAAAATTGTCAGAAAAACCCAAAAATTAGCTATAAAATCCAGAGATTAGACAGAAAAACCCAAAAATTAGCCAGGAAAACTCAAAAAATAGCTAGATAAACCCAAGAATTAGCCAAAAAAACTCAAATATCAGCCATAAAACCCAAAAATCAGCCAGAAAAAAAAATTAGCTGGAAAAAATAAAAAAATTAGACATAAAACCCAAAAATTTGACAGAAAAACCCAAAATTTAGCTGGAAAAACTCAACAATTAGCTAGGAAAACTCAGAAATTAGCCACAAAAACTCAAAAATTGTCAGAAAAACCCAAAAATTAGCCATAAAACCCAGAAGTTAGACAGAAAAACTCAAAAATTAGCCGGAAAAACTCGAAAATTGGTCATGAAACCCAAAAATTAGCCAGAAAAACTCAAAAATTAGCTAGAAAAACCCAAAAATTAGCCAAAAAAACTCAAAAATTAGCCATGAAACCCAAAAATTAGCCAGAAAAAAAAATTAGCTAGAAAAAATGAAAAAATTAGCCATAAAACCCAAAAATTAGCCATAAAACCCAAAAATTAGTCAGAAAAACCCGGAATTAAGCCAGAAAAACTCAAAAATAGCCAAAAACTCTCAAAAAATAGCCAGAAAACCCAAAAATTAGCCATAAAACCCAAAAATTAGCCAGAAAAACCCAAAATTTAGCCAGAAAGACTCAAAAATTAGCCTGTAAATCTCAAAAACTAGCCATAAAACCCAAAAATTAGCCAGAAAACCCCGAAATTCAGCAAGAAAAACTCAAAAATTAGCCGAAAACTCTCAAAAATTAGCCATAAAACCCAGAAATTAGCCAGAAAAACCCAAAAATTTGCCAGACAAACCCAAAAATTAGCAATAAAACCCAAAATCTAGCCAGAAAAACCCAAAATTTAGCCAGAAAGACTCAAAAATTAGCCAGTAAATCTCAAAAATTAGCCATAAAACCCAAAAATTAGCCAGAAAAACCCGAAATTTAGCAAGAAAATCTCAAAAATTAGCCATAAAACTCAAAAATCACACAGAAAAACTCAGAAAGTAGCTAAAAAAACCCAAAAATTAGCCATAAAACCCAGAAGTTAGACAGAAAAACTCAAAAATTAGCCGGAAAAACTCAAAAAATAGCTAGATAAACCCAAAAATTAGCCAAAAAACTCAAATATTAGCCATGAAACCCAAAAATTAGCCAGAAAAAAAAATTAGCTGGAAAAAATAAAAAAATTAGCCATAAAACCCAAAAATTTTACAGAAAAACCCAAAATTTAGCTGGAAAAACTCAAAAATTAGCTGGAAAAACTCAGAAATTAGCCACAAAAACTCAAAAATTGTCAGAAAAACCCAAAAATTAGCCATAAAACCAAGAAGTTAGACAGAAAAACTCAAAAATTAGCCGGAAAAACTCGAAAATTCGTCATGAAACCCAAAAATTAGCCAGAGAAACTCAAAAATTAGCTAGAAAAACCCAAAAATTATCCAAAAAAACTCAAAAATTAGCCATGAAACCCAAAAATTAGCCAGAAAAAAAAATTAGCTAGAAAAAATGAAAAAATTAGCCATAAAACCCAAAAATTAGCCATAAAACCCAAAAACTAGCCAGAAAAACCCGGAATTACGCCAGAAAAACCCGGAATTAAGCCAGAAAAACTCAAAAATAGCCAAAAACTCTTAAAAAATAGCCAGAAAACCCAAAAATTAGCCATAAAACCCAAAAATTAGCCAGAAAAACCCAAAATTTAGCCAGAAAGACTCAAAAATTAGCCATAAAACCCAAAAATTAGCCAGAAAAAAGAAATTAGCTAGGAAAAAATAAAAAAATTAGCCATAAAACCCAAAAATTTGCCAGAAAAACCCGAAATTTAGCTAGAAAAACTCAAAAATTAGCTAGGAAAACTCAGAAATTAGCCACAAAAACCCAAAAATTGTCAGAAAAACCCAAAAATTAGCCATAAAATCCAGAAATTAGACAGAAAAACCCAAAAATTAGCCAGGAAAACTCAAAAAATAGCTAGATAAACCCAAAAATTAGCCAAAAAAAATCAAATATTAGCCATGAAACCCAAAAATTAGCCAGAAAAAAAAATTAGCTGGAAAAAATAGAAAAATTAGCCATAAAACCCAAAAATTTGACAGAAAAACCCAAAATTTAGCTGGAAAAACTCGAAAATTAGCTGGAAAAACTCAGAAATTAGCCACAAAAACTCAAAAATTGTCAGAAAAACCCAAAAATTAGCCATAAAACCCAGAAGTTAGACAGAAAAACTCATAAACTTGCCGGAAAAACTCGAAAATTGGTCATGAAACCCAAAAATTAGCCAGAGAAACTCAAAAATTAGCTAGAAAAACCCAAAAATTATCCAAAAAAACTCAAAAATTAGCCATGAAACCCAAAAATTAGCCAGAAAAAAAAATTAGCTAGAAAAAATAAAAAAATTAGCCATAAAACCCAAAAATTAGCCATAAAACCCAAAAACTAGCCAGAAAAACCCGGAATTAAGCCAGAAAAACTCAAAAATAGCCAAAAACTCT
Source organism: Diorhabda elongata (assembly GCA_026230145.1). Classification (NCBI taxonomy): domain Eukaryota; kingdom Metazoa; phylum Arthropoda; class Insecta; order Coleoptera; family Chrysomelidae; genus Diorhabda; species Diorhabda elongata. The sequence goes on from JAOVVJ010000045.1 coordinate 149,172, forward strand.
TGAAAAATAGCCAGAAAACCCAAAAATTAGCTATAAAACCCAAAAATTAGCCAGAAAAACCCAAAAATTAGCTAGAAAAACCCAAAAATTATCCAAAAAAACTCAAAAATTAGCCATGAAACCCAAAAATTAGCCAAAAAAAAAAATTAGCTAGAAAAAATGGAAAAATTAGCCATAGAACCCAAAAATTAGCCATAAAACCCAAAAATTAGCCAGAAAAACCAAAAACTAGCCAGAAAAACCCGGAATTAAGCCAGAAAAACTCAAAAATAGCCAAAAACTCTTAAAAAATAGCCAGAAAACCCAAAAATTAGCCATAAAACCCAAAAATTAGCCAGAAAAACCCAAAATTTAGCCAGAAAGACTCAAAAATTAGCCAGTAAATCTCAAAAATTAGCCATAAAACCCAAAAATTAGCCAGAAAAACCCGAAATTTAGCAAGAAAAACTCAAAAATTAGCCAAAAACTCTCAAAAATTAGCCATAAAACCCAGAAGTTAGACAGAAAAACTCAAAAATTAGCCATAAAACCCAAAAATTAGCCATAAAACCCAAAAATTAGCCAGAAAAACCCGGAATTAAGCCAGAAAAACTCAAAAATAGCCGAAAATTCTTAAAAAATAGCCAGAAAACCCAAAAATTAGCCATAAAACCCAAAAATTAGCCAGAGAAACCAAAATTTAGCCAGAAAGACTCAAAAATTAGCCAGTAAATCTCAAAAATTAGCCATAAAACCCAAAAATTAGCCAGAAAAACCCGAATTTTAGCAAGAAAAACTCAAAAATTAGCCAAAAACTCTCAAAAATTAGCCATAAAACCCAGAAATTAGCCAGAAAAACCCAAAAATTTGACAGAAAAACCCAAAATTTAGCTGGAAAAACTCAAAAATTAGCTAGGAAAACTCAGAAATTAGCCACAAAAACCCAAAAATTAGCCATAAAATCCAGAAATTAGACAGAAAAACCCAAAAATTAGCCAGGAAAACTCAAAAAATAGCTAGATAAACCCAAAAATTAGCCAAAAAAACTCAAATATTAGCCATGAAACCCAAAAATTAGCCAGAAAAAAAAATTAGCTGGAAAAAATAAAAAAATTAGCCATAAAACCCAAAAATTTGACAGAAAAACCCAAAATTTAGCTGGAAAAACTCAAAAATTAGCTGGAAAAACTCAGAAATTAGCCACAAAAACTCAAAAATTGTCAGAAAAACCCAAAAATTAGCCATAAAACCCAGAAGTTAGACAGAAAAACTCAAAAATTAGCCGAAAAAACTCGAAAATTGGTCATGAAACCCAAAAATTAGCCAGAAAAACTCAAAAATTAGCTAGAAAAACCCAAAAATTATCCAAACAAACTCAAAAATTAGCCATGAAACCCAAAAATTAGCCAGAAAAAAGAATTAGCTAGAAAAAATAAAAAAATTAGCCATAAAACCCAAAAATTAGCCATAAAACCCAAAAACTAGCCAGAAAAACCCGGAATTAAGCCAGAAAAACTCAAAAATAGCCAAAAACTCTTAAAAAATAGCCAGAAAACCCAAAAATTAGACATAAAACCCAAAAATTAGCCAGAAAAACCCAAAATTTAGCCAGAAAGACTCAAAAATTAGCCAGTAAATCTCAAAAATCACACAGAAAAACTCAAAAATTAGCTAGAAAAACCCAAGAATTAGCCTAAAAAACTCAAAAATTAGCCATGAAACCAGAAATTAGCCAGAAAAACCCAAAAATTTGCCAGACAAACCCAAAAATTAGCAATAAAACCCAAAAATTAGCCATAAAACCCAGAAATTAGACAGAAAAACTCAAAAAGTAGCAGGAAAAACTCGAAAATTAGTCATAAAACCCAAAAATTAGCTAGAAAAAATAGGAAAATTAGCCATAAAACCCAAAAATTTGCCAGAAAAACCCAAAATTTAGCTAGAAAAACTCAAAAATTAGCTAGGAAAACTCAGAAATCAGCCACAAATCCCAAAAATTGTCAAAAAAACCCAAAAATTAGCCAAAAAAACTCAAAAATTAGCCATGAAACCCAAAAATTAGCCAGAAAAACCCAAAATTTAGCCAGGAAAACTCAAAAATTAGCCAATAAATCTCAAAACTTTGCCATAGAACCCAAAAATTAGCCAGAAAAACCCAAAATTTAGCTAGAAAAACTCAAAAATTAGCTATAAAAACCCAAAAATTAGCCAAAAAACTCAAAAATTAGCCATGAAACCCAAAAATTAGCCAGAAAAATAAATTAGCTAGAAAAAATAAAAAAATTAGCCATAAAACCCAAAAATTAGCCATAAAACCCAATAATTAGCCAGAAAAACCCAGAATTTAGCCAGGAAAACTCAAAAATTAGCCAATAAATCTCAAAAATAGCCAGAAAACCCAAAAATTAGCAATAAATTCCAAAAATTAGCCAGAAAAACCCAAAATTTAGCCAGGAAAACTCAAAAATTAGCCAATAAATCTCAAAAATTAGCCATAGAACCCAAAAATTAGCCAGAAAAACCCAAAATTTAGCTAGAAAAACTCAAATATTAGCTAGAAAAACCCAAAAATTAGCTAGAGAAACTCAAAAATTAGCCACAAAAATACAAGAATTAGCCACAAAAATACAAGAATTAGCTATAAAACCCAAGAATTAGTTAGCAAAACTCAAAAATTAGCCATAAAACCCAAAAATTAGCCAGAAAAACTAAAAAATTAGCTAGAAAAACTCAAAACTTAGCCGAAAAAACTCAAAAATTAGCCATAAAACCCAAAAATTAGCCAGAAAAAAGAAATTAGCTAGGAAAAAATAAAAAAATTAGCCATAAAACCCAAAAATTTGCCAGAAAAACCCGAAATTTAGCTAGAAAAACTCAAAAATTAGCTAGGAAAACTCAGAAATTAGCCACAAAAACCCAAAAATTGTCAGAAAAACCCAAAAATTAGCCATAAAATCCAGAAATTAGACAGAAAAACCCAAAAATTAGCCAGGAAAACTCAAAAAATAGCTAGATAAACCCAAAAATTAGCCAAAAAAAATCAAATATTAGCCATGAAACCCAAAAATTAGCCAGAAAAAAAATTAGCTGGAAAAAATAGAAAAATTAGCCATAAAACCCAAAAATTTGACAGAAAAACCCAAAATTTAGCTGGAAAAACTCGAAAATTAGCTGGAAAAACTCAGAAATTAGCCACAAAAACTCAAAAATTGTCAGAAAAACCCAAAAATTAGCCATAAAACCCAGAAGTTAGACAGAAAAACTCATAAACTTGCCGGAAAAACTCGAAAATTGGTCATGAAACCCAAAAATTAGCCAGAGAAACTCAAAAATTAGCTAGAAAAACCCAAAAATTATCCAAAAAAACTCAAAAATTAGCCATGAAACCCAAAAATTAGCCAGAAAAAAAAATTAGCTAGAAAAAATAAAAAAATTAGCCATAAAACCCAAAAATTAGCCATAAAACCCAAAAACTAGCCAGAAAAACCCGGAATTAAGCCAGAAAAACTCAAAAATAGCCAAAAACTCTTAAAAAATAGCCAGAAAACCCAAAAATTAGCTATAAAACCCAAAAATTAGCCAGAAAAACCCAAAAATTAGCTAGAAAAACCCAAAAATTATCCAAAAAAACTCAAAAATTAGCCATGAAACCCAAAAATTAGCCAGAAAAAAAAATTAGCTAGAAAAAATGAAAAAATTAGCCATAAAACCCAAAAATTAGCCATAAAACCCAAAAACTAGCCAGAAAAACCCGGAATTACGCCAGAAAAACCCGGAATTAAGCCAGAAAAACTCAAAAATAGCCAAAAACTCTTAAAAAATAGCCAGAAAACCCAAAAATTAGCCATAAAACCCAAAAATTAGCCAGAAAAACCCAAAATTTAGCCAGAAAGACTCAAAAATTAGCCAGTAAATCTCAAAAATTAGCCATAAAACCCAAAAATTAGCCAGAAAAACCCGAAATTTAGCAAGAAAAACTCAAAAATTAGCCAAAAACTCTCAAAAATTAGCCATAAAACCCAGAAATTAGCCAGAAAAACCCAAAAATTTGCCAGACAAACCCAAAAATTAGCAATAAAACCCAAGAATTAGCCAGAAAAACCCAAAATTTAGCCAGAAAAACTCAAAAATTAGCCATAAAACTCAAAAATCACACAGAAAAACTCAGAAAGTAGCTAAAAAAACCCAAAAATTAGCCATAAAACCCAGAAGTTAGACAGAAAAACTCAAAAATTAGCCGGAAAAACTCGAAAATTGGTCATGAAACCCAAAAATTAGCCAGAAAAACTCAAAAATTAGCTAGAAAAACCCAAAAGCTATCCAAAAAAACTCAAAAATTAGCCATGAAACCCAAAAATCAGCCAGAAAAAAAAATTAGCTAGAAAAAATGAAAAAATTAGCCATAAAACCCAAAAATTAGCCAGAAAAACCCGGAATTAAGCTAGAAAAACTCAAAAATAGCCGAAAACTCTTAAAAAATAGCCAGAAAACCCAAAAGTTAGCCATAAATCCCAAAAATTAGCCAGAAAAACCCAAAATTTAGCTAGAAAGACTCAAAAATTAGCCAGTAAATCTCAAAAATTAGCCATAAAACCCAAAAATTAGCCAGAAAAACCCGAAATTTAGCAAGAAAAACTCAAAAATTAGCCAAAAACTCTCAAAAATTAGCCATAAAACCCAGAAATTAGCCAGAAAAACCCAAAAATTTGCCAGACAAACCCAAAAATTAGCCAGAAAAACTAAGAATTTAGCCAGGAAAACTCAAAAATTAGCCAATAAATCTCAAAAATTAGCCAGAAAACCCAAAAATTAGCAATAAATTCCAAAAATTAGCCAGAAAAACCCAAAATTTAGCCAGGAAAACTCAAAAATTAGCCAATAAATCTCAAAAATTAGCCAAAGAACCCAAAAATTAGCCAGAAAAACCCAAAATTTAGCTAGAAAAACTCAAATATTAGCTAGAAAAACCCAAAAATTAGCTAGAGAAACTCAAAAATTAGCCACAAAAATACAAGAATTAGCCACAAAAATACAAGAATTAGCTATAAAACCCAAGAATTAGTTAGCAAAACTCAAAAATTAGCCATAAAACCCAAAAATTAGCCAGAAAAACTCAAAAATTAACTAGAAAAACTCAAAAATTAGCCATAAAACTCAAAAATTAGCCAGAAAAAAGAAATTAGCTAGAAAAAAATAAAAAAATTAGCCATAAAACCCAAAAATTTGCCAGGAAAACCCAAAATTTAGCTAGAAAAACTCAAAAATTAGCTAGGAAAACTCAGAAATTAGCCACAAAAACCCAAAAATTGTCAGAAAAACCCAAAAATTAGCCATAAAATCCAGAAATTAGACAGAAAAACCCAAAAATTAGCCAGGAAAACTCAAAAAATAGCTAGATAAACCCAAGAATTAGCCAAAAAAACTCAAATATTAGCCATGAAACCCAAAAATCAGCCAGAAAAAAAAATTAGCTGGAAAAAATAAAAAAATTAGACATAAAACCCAAAAATTTGACAGAAAAACCCAAAATTTAGCTGGAAAAACTCAACAATTAGCTAGGAAAACTCAGAAATTAGCCACAAAAACTCAAAAATTGTCAGAAAAACCCAAAAATTAGCCATAAAACCCAGAAGTTAGACAGAAAAACTCAAAAATTAGCCGGAAAAACTCGAAAATTGGTCATGAAACCCAAAAATTAGCCAGAAAAACTCAAAAATTAGCTAGAAAAACCCAAAAATTAGCCAAAAAAAACTCAAAAATTAGCCATGAAACCCAAAAATTAGCCAGAAAAAAAAATTAGCTAGAAAAAATGAAAAAATTAGCCATAAAACCCAAAAATTAGCCATAAAACCCAAAAATTAGTCAGAAAAACCCGGAATTAAGCCAGAAAAACTCAAAAATAGCCAAAAACTCTTAAAAAATAGCCAGAAAACCCAAAAATTAGCCATAAAACCCAAAAATTAGCCAGAAAAACCCAAAATTTAGCCAGAAAGACTCAAAAATTAGCCTGTAAATCTCAAAAACTAGCCATAAAACCCAAAAATTAGCCAGAAAACCCCGAAATTCAGCAAGAAAAACTCAAAAATTAGCCGAAAACTCTCAAAAATTAGCCATAAAACCCAGAAATTAGCCAGAAAAACCCAAAAATTTGCCAGACAAACCCAAAAATTAGCAATAAAACCCAAAATCTAGCCAGAAAAACCCAAAATTTAGCCAGAAAGACTCAAAAATTAGCCAGTAAATCTCAAAAATTAGCCATAAAACCCAAAAATTAGCCAGAAAAACCCGAAATTTAGCAAGAAAATCTCAAAAATTAGCCATAAAACTCAAAAATCACACAGAAAAACTCAGAAAGTAGCTAAAAAAACCCAAAAATTAGCCATAAAACCCAGAAGTTAGACAGAAAAACTCAAAAATTAGCCGGAAAAACTCAAAAAATAGCTAGATAAACCCAAAAATTAGCCAAAAAACTCAAATATTAGCCATGAAACCCAAAAATTAGCCAGAAAAAAAAATTAGCTGGAAAAAATAAAAAAATTAGCCATAAAACCCAAAAATTTTACAGAAAAACCCAAAATTTAGCTGGAAAAACTCAAAAATTAGCTGGAAAAACTCAGAAATTAGCCACAAAAACTCAAAAATTGTCAGAAAAACCCAAAAATTAGCCATAAAACCAAGAAGTTAGACAGAAAAACTCAAAAATTAGCCGGAAAAACTCGAAAATTCGTCATGAAACCCAAAAATTAGCCAGAGAAACTCAAAAATTAGCTAGAAAAACCCAAAAATTATCCAAAAAAACTCAAAAATTAGCCATGAAACCCAAAAATTAGCCAGAAAAAAAAATTAGCTAGAAAAAATGAAAAAATTAGCCATAAAACCCAAAAATTAGCCATAAAACCCAAAAACTAGCCAGAAAAACCCGGAATTACGCCAGAAAAACCCGGAATTAAGCCAGAAAAACTCAAAAATAGCCAAAAACTCTTAAAAAATAGCCAGAAAACCCAAAAATTAGCCATAAAACCCAAAAATTAGCCAGAAAAACCCAAAATTTAGCCAGAAAGACTCAAAAATTAGCCAGTAAATCTCAAAAATTAGCCATAAAACCCAGAAATTAGCCAGAAAAACCCAAAAATTTGCCAGACAAACCCAAAAATTAGCAATAAAACCCAAAAATTAGCCAGAAAAACCCAAAATTTAGCCAGAAAAACTCAAAAATTAGCCATAAAACTCAAAAATCACACAGAAAAACTCAGAAAGTAGCTAAAAAAACCCAAAAATTAGCCATAAAACCCAGAAGTTAGACAGAAAAACTCAAAAATTAGCCGGAAAAACTCAAAAAATAGCTAGATAAACCCAAAAATTAGCCAAAAAACTCAAATATTAGCCATGAAACCCAAAAATTAGCCAGAAAAAAAAATTAGCTGGAAAAAATAAAAAAATTAGCCATAAAACCCAAAAATTTGACAGAAAAACCCAAAATTTAGCTGGAAAAACTCAAAAATTAGCTGGAAAAACTCAGAAATTAGCCACAAAAACTCAAAAATTGTCAGAAAAACCCAAAAATTAGCCATAAAACCAAGAAGTTAGACAGAAAAACTCAAAAATTAGCCGGAAAAACTCGAAAATTCGTCATGAAACCCAAAAATTAGCCAGAGAAACTCAAAAATTAGCTAGAAAAACCCAAAAAGTATCCAAAAAAACTCAAAAATTAGCCATGAAACCCAAAAATTAGCCAGAAAAAAAAATTAGCTAGAAAAAATGAAAAAATTAGCCATAAAACCCAAAAATTAGCCATAAAACCCAAAAACTAGCCAGAAAAACCCGGAATTACGCCAGAAAAACCCGGAATTAAGCCAGAAAAACTCAAAAATAGCCAAAAACTCTTAAAAAATAGCCAGAAAACCCAAAAATTAGCCATAAAACCCAAAAATTAGCCAGAAAAACCCAAAATTTAGCCAGAAAGACTCAAAAATTAGCCAGTAAATCTCAAAAATTAGCCATAAAACCCAAAAATTAGCCAGAAAAACCCGAAATTTAGCAAGAAAAACTCAAAAATTAGCCAAAAACTCTCAAAAATTAGCCATAAAACCCAGAAATTAGCCAGAAAACCCAAAAATTTGCCAGACAAACCCAAAAATTAGCAATAAAACCCAAGAATTAGCCAGAAAAACCCAAAATTTAGCCAGAAAAACTCAAAAATTAGCCATAAAACTCAAAAATCACACAGAAAAACTCAGAAAGTAGCTAAAAAAAACCCAAAAATTAGCCATAAAACCCAGAAGTTAGACAGAAAAACTCAAAAATTAGCCGGAAAAACTCGAAAATTGGTCATGAAACCCAAAAATTAGCCAGAAAAACTCAAAAATTAGCTAGAAAAACCCAAAAGCTATCCAAAAAAACTCAAAAATTAGCCATGAAACCCAAAAATCAGCCAGAAAAAAAAATTAGCTAGAAAAAATGAAAAAATTAGCCATAAAACCCAAAAATTAGCCAGAAAAACCCGGAATTAAGCTAGAAAAACTCAAAAATAGCCGAAAACTCTTAAAAAATAGCCAGAAAACCCAAAAGTTAGCCATAAATCCCAAAAATTAGCCAGAAAAACCCAAAATTTAGCTAGAAAGACTCAAAAATTAGCCAGTAAATCTCAAAAATTAGCCATAAAACCCAAAAATTAGCCAGAAAAACCCGAAATTTAGCAAGAAAAACTCAAAAATTAGCCAAAAACTCTCAAAAATTAGCCATAAAACCCAGAAATTAGCCAGAAAAACCCAAAAATTTGCCAGACAAACCCAAAAATTAGCCAGAAAAACTAAGAATTTAGCCAGGAAAACTCAAAAATTAGCCAATAAATCTCAAAAATTAGCCAGAAAACCCAAAAATTAGCCATAAATTCCAAAAATTAGCCAGAAAAACCCAAAATTTAGCCAGGAAAACTCAAAAATTAGCCAATAAATCTCAAAAATTAGCCAAAGAACCCAAAAATTAGCCAGAAAAACCCAAAATTTAGCTAGAAAAACTCAAATATTAGCTAGAAAAACCCAAAAATTAGCTAGAGAAACTCAAAAATTAGCCACAAAAATACAAGAATTAGCCACAAAAATACAAGAATTAGCTATAAAACCCAAGAATTAGTTAGCAAAACTCAAAAATTAGCCATAAAACCCAAAAATTAGCCAGAAAAACTCAAAAATTAACTAGAAAAACTCAAAAATTAGCCATAAAACTCAAAAATTAGCCAGAAAAAAGAAATTAGCTAGAAAAAAATAAAAAATTAGCCATAAAACCCAAAAATTTGCCAGGAAAACCCAAAATTTAGCTAGAAAAACTCAAAAATTAGCTAGGAAAACTCAGAAATTAGCCACAAAAACCCAAAAATTGTCAGAAAAACCCAAAAATTAGCCATAAAATCCAGAAATTAGACAGAAAAACCCAAAAATTAGCCAGGAAAACTCAAAAAATAGCTAGATAAACCCAAGAATTAGCCAAAAAAACTCAAATATTAGCCATGAAACCCAAAAATCAGCCAGAAAAAAAAATTAGCTGGAAAAAATAAAAAAATTAGCCATAAAACCCAAAAATTTGACAGAAAAACCCAAAATTTAGCTGGAAAAACTCAACAATTAGCTAGGAAAACTCAGAAATTAGCCACAAAAACTCAAAAATTGTCAGAAAAACCCAAAAATTAGCCATAAAACCCAAAAGTTAGACAGAAAAACTCAAAAATTAGCCGGAAAAACTCGAAAATTGGTCATGAAACCCAAAAATTAGCCAGAAAAACTCAAAAATTAGCTAGAAAAACCCAAAAATTAGCCAAAAAAACTCAAAAATTAGCCATGAAACCCAAAAATTAGCCAGAAAAAAAAATTAGCTAGAAAAAATGAAAAAATTAGCCATAAAACCCAAAAATTAGCCATAAAACCCAAAAATTAGTCAGAAAAACCCGGAATTAAGCCAGAAAAACTGAAAAATAGCCAAAAACTCTTAAAAAATAGCCAGAAAACCCAAAAATTAGCCATAAAACCCAAAAATTAGCCAGAAAAACCCAAAATTTAGCCAGAAAGACTCAAAAATTAGCCTGTAAATCTCAAAAATTAGCCATAAAACCCAAAAATTAGCCAGAAAAACCCGAAATTCAGCAAGAAAAACTCAAAAATTAGCCGAAAACTCTCAAAAATTAGCCATAAAACCCAGAAATTAGCCAGAAAAACCCAAAAATTTGCCAGACAAACCCAAAAATTAGCAATAAAACCCAAAATCTAGCCAGAAAAACCCAAAATTTAGCCAGAAAGACTCAGAAATTAGCCAGTAAATCTCAAAAATTAGCCATAAAACCCAAAAATTAGCCAGAAAAACCCGAAATTTAGCAAGAAAAACTCAAAAATTAGCCAAAAACTCTCAAAAATTAGCCATAAAACCCAGAAATTAGCCAGAAAAACCCAAAAATTTGCCAGACAAACCCAAAAATTAGCAATAAAACCCAAAAATTAGCCAGAAAAACCCAAAATTTAGCCAGAAAAACTCAAAAATTAGCCATAAAACTCAAAAATCACACAGAAAAACTCAGAAAGTAGCTAAAAAAACCCAAAAATTAGCCATAAAACCCAGAAGTTAGACAGAAAAACTCAAAATTTAACCGGAAAAACTCGAAAATTGGTCATAAAACCCGAAAATCAGCCAGAAAAACTCAAAAATTAGCTAGAAAAACCCAAAAATTATCCAAAAAAACTCAAAAATTAGCCATGAAACCCAAAAATCAGCCAGAAAAAAAATTAGCTAGAAAAAATGAAAAAATTAGCCATAAAACCCAAAAATTAGCCATAAAACCCAAAAATTAGCCAGAAAAACCCGGAATTAAGCCAGAAAAACTCAAAAATAGCCAAAAACTCTTAAAAAATAGCCAGAAAACCCAAAAATTAGCCAGAAAAACCCAAAATTTAGCCAGAAAGACTCAAAAATTAGCCAGTAAATCTCAAAAATTAGCCATAAAACCCAAAAATTAGCCAGAAAAACCCGAAATTTAGCAAGAAAAACTCAAAAATTAGCCGAAAACTCTCAAAAATTAGCCATAAAACCCAGAAATTAGCCAGAAAAACCCAAAAATTTGCCAGACAAACCCAAAAATTAGCAATAAAACCCAAAAATTAGCCAGAAAAACCCAAAATTTAGCTAGAAAAACTCAAATATTAGCTAGAAAAACCCAAAAATTAGCTAGAGAAACTCAAAAATTAGCCACAAAAATACAAGAATTAGCCACAAAAATACAAGAATTAGCTATAAAACCCAAGAATTAGTTAGCAAAACTCAAAAATTAGCCATAAAACCCAAAAATTAGCCAGAAAAACTCAAAAATTAGCTAGAAAAACTCAAAACTTAGCCAAAAAAACTCAAATATTAGCCATGAAACCCAAAAATTAGCCAGAAAAGAAAATTAGCTGGAAAAAATAGAAAAATTAGCCATAAAACCCAAAAATTTGACAGAAAAACCCAAAATTTAGCTGGAAAAACTCAAAAATTACCTGGAAAAACTCAGAAATTAGCCACAAAAACTCAAAAATTGTCAGAAAAACCCAAAAATTAGCCATTAAACCCAGAAGTTAGACAGAAAAACTCAAAAACTTGCCGGAAAAACTCGAAAATTGGTCATGAAACCCAAAAATTAGCCAGAGAAACTCAAAAATTAGCTAGAAAAACCCAAAAATTATCCAAAAAAACTCAAAAATTAGCCATGAAACCCAAAAATTAGCCAGAAAAAAAAATTAGCTGGAAAAAATAAAAAAATTAGCCATAAAACCCAAAAATTAGCCATAAAACCCAAAAACTAGCCAGAAAAACCCGGAATTAAGCCAGAAAAACTCAAAAATAGCCGAAAACTCTTAAAAAATAGCCAGAAAACCCAAAAATTAGCCATAAAACCCAAAAATTAGCCAGAAAAACGCAAAAATTAGCTAGAAAAACCCAAAAATTATCCACAAAAACTCAAAAATTAGCCATGAAACCCAAAAATTAGCCAGAAAAAAAAATTAGCTAGAAAAAATGAAAAAATTAGCCATAAAACCCAAAAATTAGCCATAAAACCCAAAAACTAGCCAGAAAAACCCGGAATTAAGCCAGAAAAACCCGGAATTAAGCCAGAAAAACTCAGAAATAGCCAAAAACTCTTAAAAAATAGCCAGAAAACCCAAAAATTAGCCATAAAACCCAAAAATTAGCCAGAAAAACCCAAAATTCAGCCAGAAAGACTCAAAAATTAGCCAGTAAATCTCAAAAATTAGCCATAAAACCCAAAAATTAGCCAGAAAAACCCGAAATTTAGCAAGAAAAACTCAAAAATTAGCCAAAAACTCTCAAAAATTAGCCATAAAACCCAGAAATTAGCCAGAAAAACCCAAAAATTTGCCAGACAAACCCAAAAATTAGCAATAAAACCCAAGAATTAGCCAGAAAAACCCAAAATTTAGCCAAAAAACTCAAAAATTAGCCATAAAACTCAAAAATCACACAGAAAAACTGAGAAAGTAGCTAAAAAAACCCAAAAATTAGCCATAAAACCCAGAAGTTAGACAGAAAAACTCAAAAATTAGCCGGAAAAACTCGAAAATTGGTCATGAAACCCAAAAATGATCCAGAAAAACTCAAAAATTAGCTAGAAAAACCCAAAAGCTATCCAAAAAAACTCAAAAATTAGCCATGAAACCCAAAAATCAGCCAGAAAAAAAAATTAGCTAGAAAAAATGAAAAAATTAGCCATAAAACCCAAAAATTAGCCATAAAACCCAAAAATTAGCCAGAAAAACCCGGAATTAAGCCAGAAAAACTCAAAAATAGCCGAAAACTCTTAAAAAATAGCCAGAAAACCCAAAAGTTAGCCATAAATCCCAAATCCCAGAATTTAGCCAGGAAAACTCAAAAATTAGCTAGAGAAACTCAAAAATTAGCCACAAAAATACAAGAATTAGCCACAAAAATACAAGAATTAGCTATAAAACCCAAGAATTAGTTAGCAAAACTCAAAAATTAGCCATAAAACCCAAAAATTAGCCAGAAAAACTCAAAAATTAACTAGAAAAACTCAAAACTTAGCCGAAAAAACTCAAAAATTAGCCATAAAACCCAAAAATTAGCCAGAAAAAAGAAATTAGCTAGAAAAATATAAAAAAATTAGCCATAAAACCCAAAAATTTGCCAGGAAAACCCAAAATTTAGCTAGAAAAACTCAAAAATTAGCTAGGAAAACTCAGAAATTAGCCACAAAAACCCAAAAATTGTCAGAAAAACCCAAAAATTAGCCATAAAATCCAGAAATTAGACAGAAAAACCCAAAAATTAGCCAGGAAAACTCAAAAAATAGCTAGATAAACCCAAGAATTAGCCAAAAAAACTCAAATATTAGCCATGAAACCCAAAAATCAGCCAGAAAAAAAATTAGCTGGAAAAAATAAAAAAATTAGCCATAAAACCCAAAAATTTGACAGAAAAACCCAAAATTTAGCTGGAAAAACTCAACAATTAGCTAGGAAAACTCAGAAATTAGCCACAAAAACTCAAAAATTGTCAGAAAAACCCAAAAATTAGCCATAAAACCCAGAAGTTAGACAGAAAAACTCAAAAATTAGCCGAAAAAACTCGAAAATTGGTCATGAAACCCAAAAATTAGCCAGAAAAACTCAAAAATTAGCTAGAAAAACCCAAAAATTAGCCAAAAAAACTCAAAAATTAGCCATGAAACCCAAAAATTAGCCAGAAAAAAAAATTAGCTAGAAAAAATGAAAAAATTAGCCATAAAACCCAAAAATTAGCCATAAAACCCTAAAATTCGCCAGAAAAACCCGGAATTAAGCCAGAAAAACTCAAAAATAGCCAAAAACTCTTAAAAAATAGCCAGAAAACCCAAAAGTTAGCCATAAAACCCAAAAATTAGCCAGAAAAACCCAAAATTTAGCCAGAAAGACTCAAAAATTAGCCAGTAAATCTCAAAAATTAGCCATAAAACCCAAAAATTAGCCAGAAAAACCCGAAATTTAGCAAGAAAAACTCAAAAATTAGCCAAAAACTCTCAAAAATTTGCCATAAAACCCAGAAATTAGCCAGAAAAACCCAAAATTTAGCCAGAAAAACTCAAAAATTAGCCATAAAACTCAAAAATCACACAGAAAAACTCAGAAAGTAGCTAATAAAACTCGAAAATTAGTCATAAAACCCAAAAATTAGCCAAAAAAACTCGAAAAATCAGCTGGAAAAACCCAAAAATTAGCCAAAAAAACTCAAAAATTAGCCATGAAACCCAGAAATTAGCCAGAAAAAAAAAAGATAGAAAAAATAAAAAAATTAGCCAAAAAGCCCAAAAATTTGCCAGAAAAACCCTAAATTCAGCTAGAAAAACCCAAAATTCAGCTAGAAAAACTCAAAAATTAGCTAGGAAAACTCAGAAATTAGCCACAAAAACCCAAAAATTGTCAGAAAAACTCAAAAATTAGCCATAAAACCCAGAAATTAGACAAAAAAACTCAAAAATTAGCTGGAAAAACTCGAAAATTAGTCATAAAACCCAAAAATTAGCCAGAAAAACTCAAAAATTAGCTAGAAAAACCCAAAAATTAACCAAAAAACTCGAAAATTAGCCATGAAACCCAAAAATTAGCCGGAAAAACCCAAAATTTAGCCAGAAAAACTCAAAAATTAGCCATAAAACCCAAAAATAAGCTAAAAAAACCCAAAATTTAACTAGAAAAACTCAAAAATTAGCCATAAAACGCAAAAATCAGCCAGAAAAACTCAAAAATTAGCTGGAAAAAATCGAAAACTAGCCATAAAACCCAAAAATAAGCTAGAAAAACCCAAAATTTAACTAGAAAAACTCAAAAATTAGCCATAAAACCCAAAAATTAGCCAGAAAAACCCAAAAATTTGCCAGACAGACCCAAAAATTATCAATAAAACCCAAAAATTAGCCAGAAAAACCCAAAATTTAGCCAAAAAATTCAAAAATTAGCCATGAAACCCAAAAATTAGCCAGAAAAAAAAATAGCTAGAAAAAATAGAAAAATTTGCCATAAAACCAAAAATTAGCCATAAAACCCAAAAATTAGCCATAAAACCCAAAAATTAGCCAGAAAAACCCAAAATTTAGCCAGAAAAACTCAAAAATTAGCCAATAAATCTCAAAAATTAGCCATAAAACCCAAAAATTAGCCAGAAAAAAGAAATTAGCTAGAAAAAAAGAAAAAAATTAGCCATAAAACCCAAAATCTAGCCAGAAAAACCCGAAATTTAGCAAGAAAAACTCAAAAATTAGCCAAAAACTCTCCAAAATTAGCCATAAAACATAGAAATCAGCCAGAAAA
The DNA here is from genome assembly GCA_026230145.1 of Diorhabda elongata. Taxonomy (NCBI): domain Eukaryota; kingdom Metazoa; phylum Arthropoda; class Insecta; order Coleoptera; family Chrysomelidae; genus Diorhabda; species Diorhabda elongata. Next base: position 164,492 of record JAOVVJ010000045.1, read on the forward strand.
ACCCAAAAATTTGCCAGACAAACCCAAAAATTAGCAATAAAACCCAAAAATTAGCCAGAAAAACCCAAAAATTAGCCATAAAACCCAGAAATTAGACAGAAAAACTCAAAAATTAGCTGGAAAAACTCGAAAATTGGTCATGAAACCCAAAAATTAGCCAGAAAAAAAAATTAGCTAGAAAAAATGAAAAAATTAGCCATAAAACCCAAAAATTAGCCATAAAACCCAAAAATTAGCCAGGAAAACCCAAAATTTAGCCAGAAAGACTCAAAACTTAGCCAGTAAATCTCAAAAATTAGCCATAAAACCCAAAAATTAGCCAGAAAAACCCGAAATTTAGCAAGAAAAACTCAAAAGTTAGCCAAAAACTCTCAAAAATTAGTCATAAAACCCAGAAATTAGCCAGAAAAACTCAAAAATTAGCTGGAAAAACTCGAAAATTGGTCATGAAACCCAAAAATTAGCCAGAAAAAAAAATTAGCTAGAAAAAATGAAAAAATTAGCCATAAAACCCAAAAATTAGCCATAAAACCCAAAAATTAGCCAGAAAAACCCGGAATTAAGCCAGAAAAACTCAAAAATAGCCAAAAACTCTTAAAAAATAGCCAGAAAACCCAAAAATTAGCCATAAAACCCAAAAATTAGCCAGAAAAACCCAAAATTTAGCCAGAAAGACTCAAAACTTAGCCAGTAAATCTCAAAAATTAGCCATAAAACCCAAAAATTAGCCAGAAAAACCCGAAATTTAGCAAGAAAAACTCAAAAGTTAGCCAAAAACTCTCAAAAATTAGTCATAAAACCCAGAAATTAGCCAGAAAAACCCAAAAATTTGCCAGACAAACCCAAAAATTAGCAATAAAACCCAAAAATTAGCCAAAAACTTCAAAAATTAGCCATGAAAACCAAAAATTAGCCAGAAAAAAAAATTAGCTAGAAAAAATAAAAAAATTTGCCATAAAACCCAAAAATTTGAGAGAAAAACCCAAAATTTAGCTGGAAAAACTCAAAAATTAGCTAGGAAAACTCAGAAATTAGCCAAAAAAACTCAAATATTAGCCATGAAACCCAAAAATTAGCCAGAAAAAAAAATTAGCTGGAAAAAATAAAAAAATTAGCCATAAAACCCAAAAATTTGACAGAAAAACCCAAAATTTAGCTGGAAAAACTCAAAAATTAGCTGGAAAAACTCAGAAATTAGCCACAAAAACTCAAAAATTGTCAGAAAACCCCAAAAATTAGCCATAAAACCCAGAAGTTAGACAGAAAAACTCAAAAATTAGCCGGAAAAACTCGAAAATTTGTCATGAAACCCAAAAATTAGCCAGAGAAACTCAAAAATTAGCTAGAAAAATCCAAAAATTATCCAAAAAAACTCAAAAATTAGCCATGAAACCCAAAAATTAGCCAGAAAAAAAATTAGCTAGAAAAAATAAAAAAAATTAGTCATAAAACCCAAAAATTAGCCATAAAACCCAAAAATTAGCCATAAAACCCAAAAACTAGCCAGAAAAACCCGGAATTAAGCCAGAAAAACTCAAAAATAGCCAGAAAACTTAAAAATTAGCCATAAAACCCAAAAATTAGCCAGAAAAACCCAAAATTTAGCCAGAAAGACTCAAAAATTAGCCAGTAAATCTCAAAAATTAGCCATAAAACCCAAAAATTAGCCAGAAAAACCCGAAATTTAGCAAGAAAAACTCAAAATTTAGCCAAAAACTCTCAAAAATTAGCCATAAAACCCAGAAATTAGCCAGAAAAACCCAAAAATTTGCCAGACAAACCCAAAAATTAGCAATAAAACCCAAGAATTAGCCAGAAAAACCCAAAATTTAGCCAGAAAAACTAAAAAATTAGCCATAAAACTCAAAAATCACACAGAAAAACTCAGAAAGTAGCTAAAAAAACTCAAAAATTAGCCATAAAACCCAGAAGTTAGACAGAAAAACTCAAAAATTAGCCGGAAAAACTCGAAAATTGGTCATGAAACCCAAAAATTAGCCAGAAAAACTCAAAAATTAGCTAGAAAAACCCAAAAGCTATCCAAAAAAACTCAAAAATTAGCCATGAAACCCAAAAATCAGCCAGAAAAAAAAAATTAGCTAGAAAAAATGAAAAAACTTGCCATAAAACCCAAAAATTAGCCATAAAACCCAATAATTAGCCAGAAAAACCCAGAATTTAGCCAGGAAAACTCAAAAATTAGCCAATAAATCTCAAAAATTAGCCAGAAAACCCAAAAATTAGCAATAAATTCCAAAAATTAGCCAGAAAAACCCAAGATTTAGCCACGAAAACTCAAAAATTAGCCAATAAATCTCAAAAATTAGCCATAGAACCCAAAAATTAGCCAGAAAAACCCAAAATTCAGCTACAAAAACTCAAATATTAGCTAGAAAAACCCAAAAATTAGCTAGAGAAACTCAAAAATTAGCCACAAAAATACAAGAATTAGCCACAAAAATACAAGAATTAGCTATAAAACCCAAGAATTAGTTAGCAAAACTCAAAAATTAGCCATAAAACCCAAAAATTAGCCAGAAAAACTCAAAAATTAGCTAGAAAAACTCAAAACTTAGCCGAAAAAACTCAAAAATTAGCCATAAAACCCAAAAATTAGCCAGAAAAAAGAAATTAGCTAGAAAAAAATAAAAAAATTAGCCATAAAACCCAAAAATTTGCCAGAAAAACCCAAAATTTAGCTAGAAAAACTCAAAAATTAGCTAGGAAAACTCAGAAATTAGCCACAAAAACCCAAAAATTGTCAGAAAAACCCAAAAATTAGCCATAAAATCCAGAAATTAGACAGAAAAACCCAAAAATTAGCCAGGAAAACTCAAAAAATAGCTAGATAAACCCAAAAATTAGCCAAAAAAACTCAAATATTAGCCATGAAACCCAAAAATTAGCCAGAAAAAAAAATTAGCTGGAAAAAATAAAAAAAATAGCCATAAAACCCAAAAATTTGACAGAAAAACCCAAAATTTAGCTGGAAAAACTCAAAAATTAGCTGGAAAAACTCAGAAATTAGCCACAAAAACTCAAAAATTGTCAGAAAAACCCAAAAATTAGCCATAAAACCCAGAAGTTAGACAGAAAAACTCAAAAATTAGCCGGAAAAACTCGAAAATTGGTCATGAAACCCAAAAATTAGCCAGAGAAACTCAAAAATTAGCTAGAAAAACCCAAAAATTATCCAAAAAAACTCAAAAATTAGCCATGAAACCCAAAAATTAGCCAGAAAAAAAAATTAGCTAGAAAAAATAAAAAAATTAGCCATAAAACCCAAAAATTAGCCATAAAACCCAAAAACTAGCCAGAAAAACCCGGAATTAAGCCAGAAAAACTCAAAAATAGCCAAAAACTCTTGAAAAATAGCCAGAAAAACCCGGAATTAAGCCAGAAAAACTCAAAAATAGCCAAAAACTCTTGAAAAATAGCCAGAAAACCCAAAAATTAGCCAGAAAAACCCAAAATTTAGCCAGAAAGACTCAAAAATTAGCCAGTAAATCTCAAAAATTAGCCATAAAACCCAAAAATTAGCCAGAAAAACCCGAAATTTAGCAAGAAAAACTCAAAAATTAGCCAAAAACTCTGAAAAATTAGCCATAAAACCCAGAAATTAGCCAGAAAAACCCAAAAACTAGCCAGAAAAACCCGGAATTAAGCCAGAAAAACTCAAAAATAGCCAAAAACTCTTAAACAATAGCCAGAAAACCCAAAAATTAGCCATAAAACCCAAAAATTAGCCAGAAAAACCCAAAATTTAGCCAGAAAGACTCAAAAATTAGCCAGTAAATCTCAAAAATTAGCCATAAAACCCAAAAATTAGCCAGAAAAACCCGAAATTTAGCAAGAAAAACTCAAAATTTAGCCAAAAACTCTCAGAAATTAGCCATAAAACCCAGAAATTAGCCAGAAAAACCCAAAAATTTGCCAGACAAACCCAAAAATTAGCAATAAAACCCAAGAATTAGCCAGAAAAACCCAAAATTTAGCCAGAAAAACTAAAAAATTAGCCATAAAACTCAAAAATCACACAGAAAAACTCAGAAAGTAGCTAAAAAAACCCAAAAATTAGCCATAAAACCCAGAAGTTAGACAGAAAAACTCAAAAATTAGCCGGAAAAACTCGAAAAATAGCTAGATAAACCCAAAAATTAGCAAAAAAAAATCTAATATTAGCCATGAAACCCAAAAATTAGCCAGAAAAAAAAATTAGCTGGAAAAAATAAAAAAATTAGCCATAAAACCCAAAAATTTGACAGAAAAACCCAAAATTTAGCTGGAAAAACTCAAAAATTAGCTGGAAAAACTCAGAAATTAGCCACAAAAACTCAAAATTTGTCAGAAAAACCCAAAAATTAGCCAGAGAAACTCAAAAATTAGCTAGAAAAACCCAAAAATTATCCAAAAAAACTCAAAAATTAGCCATGAAACCCAAAAATTAGCCAGAAAAAAAAATTAGCTAGAAAAAATAAAAAAATTAGCCATAAAACCCAAAAATTAGCCATAAAACCCAAAAACTAGCCAGAAAAACCCGGAATTAAGCCAGAAAAACTCAAAAATAGCCAAAAACTCTTAAAAAATAGCCAGAAAACCCAAAAATTAGCCAGAAAAACCCAAAATTTAGCCAGAAAGACTCAAAAATTAGCCAGTAAATCTCAAAAATTAGCCATAAAACCCAAAAATTAGCCAGAAAAACCCGAAATTTAGCAAGAAAAACTCAAAAATTAGCCAAAAACTCTCAAAAATTAGCCATAAAACCCAGAAATTAGCCAAAAAAACCCAAAAACTAGCCAGAAAAACCCGGAATTAAGCCAGAAAAACTCAAAAATAGCCAAAAACTCTTAAAAAATAGCCAGAAAACCCACAAATTAGCCATAAAACCTAAAAATTAGCCAGAAAAACCCATAATTTAGCCAGAAAGACTCAAAAATTAGCCAGTAAATCTCAAAAATTAGCCATAAAACCCAAAAATTAGCCAGAAAAACCCGAAATTTAGCAAGAAAAACTCAAAATTTAGCCAAAAACTCTCAAAAATTAGCCATAAAACCCAGAAATTAGCCAGAAAAACCCAAAAATTTGCCAGACAAACCCAAAAATTAGCAATAAAACCCAAGAATTAGCCAGAAAAACCCAAAATTTAGCCAGAAAAACTAAAAAATTAGCCATAAAACTCAAAAATCACACAGAAAAACTCAGAAAGTAGCTAAAAAAACCCAAAAATTAGCCATAAAACCCAGAAGTTAGACAGAAAAACTCAAAAATTAGCCAGAAAAACTCGAAAATTGGTCATGAAACCCAAAAATTAGCCAGAAAAACTCAAAAATTAGCTAGAAAAACCCAAAAGCTATCCAAAAAAACTCAAAAATTAGCCATGAAACCCAAAAATCAGCCAGAAAAAAAATTAGCTAGAAAAAATGAAAAAATTAGCCATAAAACCCAAAAATTAGCCATAAAACCCAATAATTAGCCAGAAAAACCCAGAATTTAGCCAGGAAAACTCAAAAATTAGCCAATAAATCTCAAAAATTAGCCAGAAAACCCAAAAATTAGCAATAAATTCCAAAAATTAGCCAGAAAAACCCAAAATTTAGCCAGAAAACTCAAAAATTAGCCAATAAATCTCAAAAATTAGCCATAGAACCCAAAAATTAGCCAGAAAAACCCAAAATTTAGCTAGAAAAACTCAAATATTAGCTAGAAAAACCCAAAAATTAGCTAGAGAAACTCAAAAATTAGCCACAAAAATACAAGAATTAGCCACAAAAATACAAGAATTAGCTATAAAACCCAAGAATTAGTTAGCAAAACTCAAAAATTAGCCATAAAACTCAAAAATTAGCCAGAAAAACTCAAAAATTAGCTAGAAAAACTCAAAACTTAGCCGAAAAAACACAAAAATTAGCCATAAAACCCAAAAATTAGCCAGAAAAAAGAAATTAGCTAGGAAAAAATAAAAAAATTAGCCATAAAACCCAAAAATTTGCCAGAAAAACCCAAAATTTAGCTAGAAAAACTCAAAAATTTGCTAGGAAAACTCAGAAATTAGCCACAAAAACCCAAAAATTGTCAGAAAACTCCAAAAATTAGCCATAAAATCCAGAAATTAGACAGAAAAACCCAAAAATTAGCCAGGAAAACTCAAAAAATAGCTAGATAAACCCAAAAATTAGCCAAAAAAACTCAAATATTAGCCATGAAACCCAAAAATTAGCCAGAAAAAAAAATTAGCTGGAAAAAATAAAAAAATTAGCCATAAAACCCAAAAATTTGACAGAAAAACCCAAAATTTAGCTGGAAAAACTCAAAAATTAGCTGGAAAAACTCAGAAATTAGCCACAAAAACTCAAAATTTGTCAGAAAAACCCAAAAATTAGCCAGAGAAACTCAAAAATTAGCTAGAAAAACTCAAAAATTATCCAAAAAAACTCAAAAATTAGCCATGAAACCCAAAAATTAGCCAGAAAAAAAAATTAGCTAGAAAAAATAAAAAAATTAGCCATAAAACCCAAAAATTAGCCATAAAACCCAAAAACTAGCCAGAAAAACCCGGAATTAAGCCAGAAAAACTCAAAAATAGCCAAAAACTCTTAAAAAATAGCCAGAAAACCCAAAAATTAGCCAGAAAAACCCAAAATTTAGCCAGAAAGACTCAAAAATTAGCCAGTAAATCTCAAAAATTAGCCATAAAACCCAAAAATTAGCCAGAAAAACCCGAAATTTAGCAAGAAAAACTCAAAAATTAGCCAAAAACTCTCAAAAATTAGCCATAAAACCCAGAAATTAGCCAAAAAAAACCCAAAAACTAGCCAGAAAAACCCGGAATTAAGCCAGAAAAACTCAAAAATAGCCAAAAACTCTTAAAAAATAGCCAGAAAACCCACAAATTAGCCATAAAACCTAAAAATTAGCCAGAAAAACCCAAAATTTAGCCAGAAAGACTCAAAAATTAGCCAGTAAATCTCAAAAATTAGCCATAAAACCCAAAAATTAGCCAGAAAAACCCGAAATTTAGCAAGAAAAACTCAAAATTTAGCCAAAAACTCTCAAAAATTAGCCATAAAACCCAGAAATTAGCCAGAAAAACCCAAAAATTTGCCAGACAAACCCAAAAATTAGCAATAAAACCCAAGAATTAGCCAGAAAAACCCAAAATTTAGCCAGAAAAACTAAAAAATTAGCCATAAAACTCAAAAATCACACAGAAAAACTCAGAAAGTAGCTAAAAAAACCCAAAAATTAGCCATAAAACCCAGAAGTTAGACAGAAAAACTCAAAAATTAGCCAGAAAAACTCGAAAATTGGTCATGAAACCCAAAAATTAGCCAGAAAAACTCAAAAATTAGCTAGAAAAACCCAAAAGCTATCCAAAAAAACTCAAAAATTAGCCATGAAACCCAAAAATCAGCCAGAAAAAAAGTTAGCTAGAAAAAATGAAAAAATTAGCCATAAAACCCAAAAATTAGCCATAAAACCCAATAATTAGCCAGAAAAACCCAGAATTTAGCCAGGAAAACTCAAAAATTAGCCAATAAATCTCAAAAATTAGCCAGAAAACCCAAAAATTAGCAATAAATTCCAAAAATTAGCCAGAAAAACCCAAAATTTAGCCAGGAAAACTCAAAAATTAGCCAATAAATCTCAAAAATTAGCCATAGAACCCAAAAATTAGCCAGAAAAACCCAAAATTTAGCTAGAAAAACTCAAATATTAGCTAGAAAAACCCAAAAATTAGCTAGAGAAACTCAAAAATTAGCCACAAAAATACAAGAATTAGCCACAAAAATACAAGAATTAGCTATAAAACCCAAGAATTAGTTAGCAAAACTCAAAAATTAGCCATAAAACTCAAAAATTAGCCAGAAAAACTCAAAAATTAGCTAGAAAAACTCAAAACTTAGCCGAAAAAACACAAAAATTAGCCATAAAACCCAAAAATTAGCCAGAAAAAAGAAATTAGCTAGAAAAAAATAAAAAAATTAGCCATAAAACCCAAAAATTTGCCAGAAAAACCCAAAAATTAGCCAGAAAAACCCAAAATTTAGCCAGAAAGACTCAAAAATTAGCCAGTAAATCTCAAAAATTAGCCATAAAACCCAAAAATTAGCCAGAAAAACCCGAAATTTAGCAAGAAAAACTCAAAAATTAGCCAAAAACTCTCAAAAATTAGCCATAAAACCCAGAAATTAGCCAGAAAAACCCAAAAATTTGCCAGACAAACCCAAAAATTAGCAATAAAACCCAAGAATTAGCCAGAAAAACCCAAAATTTAGCCAGAAAAACTAAAAAATTAGCCATAAAACTCAAAAATCACACAGAAAAACTCAGAAAGTAGCTAAAAAAAACCCAAAAATTAGACATAAAACCCAGAAGTTAGACAGAAAAACTCAAAAATTAGCCGGAAAAACTCGAAAATTGGTCATGAAACCCAAAAATTAGCCAGAAAAACTCAAAAATTAGCTAGAAAAACCCAAAAGCTATACAAAAAAACTCAAAAATTAGCCATGAAACCCAAAAATTAGCCAGAAAAACCCAAAATTTAGCCAGAAAGACTCAAAAATTAGCCAGTAAATCTCAAAAATTAGCCATAAAACCCAAAAATTAGCCAGAAAAACCCGAAATTTAGCAAGAAAAACTGAAAAATTAGCCAAAAACTCTCAAAAATTAGCCATAAAACCCAGAAATTAGCCAGAAAAACCCAAAAATTTGCCAGACAAACCCAAAAATTAGCAATAAAACCCAAAAATTAGCCAGAAAAACCCAAAATTTAGCCAAAAAATTCAAAAATTAGCCATGAAACCCAAAAATTAGCCATAAAAAAATTAGCTAGAAAAAATAAAAAAATTTGCCATAAAACCCAAAAATTTGACAGGAAAACCCAAAATTTAGCTGGAAAAACTCAACAATTAGCTAGGAAAACTCAGAAATTAGCCACAAAAACCCAAAAATTGTCAGAAAAACCCAAAAATTAGCCATAAACTCCAGAAATTAGACAGAAAAACCCAAAAATTAGCCAGGAAATCTCAAAAAATAGCTAGATAAACCCAAAAATTAGCCAAAAAAAACTCAAATATTAGCCATGAAACCCAAAAATTAGCCAGAAAAAAAAATTAGCTGGAAAAAATAAAAAAATTAGCCATAAAACCCAAAAATTTGACAGAAAAACCCAAAATTTAGCTGGAAAAACTCAAAAATTAGCTGGAAAAACTCAGAAATTAGCCACAAAAACTCAAAAATTGTCAGAAAAACCCAAAAATTAGCCATAAAACCCAGAAGTTAGACAGAAAAACTCAAAAATTAGCCGGAAAAACTCGAAAATTGGTCATGAAACTCAAAAATTAGCCAGAAAAACTCAAAAATTAGCTAGAAAAACCCAAAAGCTATCCAAAAAAACTCAAAAATTAGCCATGAAACCCAAAAATCAGCCAGAAAAAAAAATTAGCTAGAAAAAATGAAAAAATTAGCCATAAAACCCAAAAATTTGCCAGAAAAACCCAAAAATTAGCCAGAAAAACCCGGAATTAAGCCAGAAAAACTCAAAAATAGCCAAAAACTCTTAAAAAATAGCCAGAAAACTCAAAAATTAGCCATAAAACCCAAAAATTAGCCAGAAAATCCCAAAATTTAGCCAGAAAGACTCAAAAATTAGCCAGTAAATCTCAAAAATCAGCCATAAAACCCAAAAATTAGCCAGAAAACCCCGAAATTTAGCAAGAAAAACTCAAAAATTAGCCAAAAACTCTCAAAAATTAGCCATAAAACCCAGAAATTAGCCAGAAAAACCCAAAAATTTGCCAGACAAACCCAAAAATTAGCAATAAAACCCAAGAATTAGCCAGAAAAACCCAAAATTTAGCCAGAAAAACTCAAAAATTTGCCATAAAACTCAAAAATCACACAGAAAAACTCAGAAAGTAGCTAAAAAAAACCCAAAAATTAGCCATAAAACCCAGAAGTTAGACAGAAAAACTCAAAAATTAGCCGGAAAAACTCGAAAATTGGTCATGAAACCCAAAAATTAGCCAGAAAAACTCAAAAATTAGCTAGAAAAACCCAGAAGCTATCCAAAAAAACTCAAAAATTAGCCATGAAACCCAAAAATCAGCCAGAAAAAAAAATTAGCTAGAAAAAATGAAAAAATTAGCCATAAAACTCAAAAATCACACAGAAAAACTCAGAAAGTAGCTAAAAAAACCCAAAAATTAGCCAGAAAAACTCAAAAATTAGCTAGAAAAACCCAAAAATTAGCCAAAAAAACTCAAAAATTAGCCATGAAACCCAAAAATAAGCTAGAAAAACCCAAAATTTAGCTAGAAAAACTCAAAAATGAGCTAGGAAAACTCAGAAATTAGCCACAAAAACCCAAAAATTGTCAGAAAAACCCAAAATCTGTCAGAAAAACCCAAAAATTAGCCATAAAACCCAGAAATTAGACAGAAAAACTCAAAAAGTAGCAGGAAAAACTCGAAAATTAGTCATAAAACCCAAAAATTAGCTAGAAAAAATAGGAAAATTAGCCATAAAACCCAAAAATTTGCCAGAAAAACCCAAAATTTAGCTAGAAAAACTCAAAAATTAGCTAGGAAAACTCAGAAATTAGCCACAAATCCCAAAAATTGTCAAAAAAACCCAAAAATTAGCCAAAAAAACTCAAAAATTAGCCATGAAACCCAAAAATTAGCCAGAAAAACCCAAAATTTAGCCAGGAAAACTCAAAAATTAGCCAATAAATCTCAAAAATTAGCCATAGAACCCAAAAATTAGCCAGAAAAACCCAAAATTTAGCTAGAAAAACTCAAAAATTAGCTATAAAAACCCAAAAATTAGCCAAAAAAACTCAAAAATTAGCCATGAAACCCAAAAATTAGCCAGAAAAATAAATTAGCTAGAAAAAATAAAAAAATTAGCCATAAAACCCAAAAATTAGCCATAAAACCCAATAATAAGCCAGAAAAACCCAGACTTTAGCCAGGAAAACTCAAAAATTAGCCAATAAATCTCAAAAATTAGCCAGACAACCCAAAAATTAGCAATAAATTCCAAAAATTAGCCAGAAAAACCCAAAATTTAGCCAGGAAAACTCAAAAATTAGCCAATAAATCTCAAAAATTAGCCATAGAACCCAAAAATTAGCCAGAAAAACCCAACATTTATCTAGAAAAACTCAAATATTAGCTAGAAAAACCCAAAAATTAGCTAGAGAAACTCAAAAATTAGCCACAAAAATACAAGAATTAGCCACAAAAATACAAGAATTAGCTATAAAACCCAAGAATTAGTTAGAAAAACTCAAAAATTAGCCATAAAACCCAAAAATTAGCCAGAAAAACTCAAAAATTAGCTAGAAAAACTCAAAACTTAGCCGAAAAAACTCAAAAATTAGCCATGAAATCCAAAAATTAGCCAGAAAAAAGAAATTAGCTAGAAAAAAATAAAAAAATTAGCCATAAAACCCAAAAATTTGCCAGAAAAACCCAAAATTTAGCTAGAAAAACTCAAAAATTAGCTAGGAAAACTCAGAAATTAGCCACAAAAACCCAAAAATTGTCAGAAAAACCCAAAAATTAGCCATAAAATCCAGAAATTAGACAGAAAAACCCAAAAATTAGCCAGGAAAACTCAAAAATTAGCTAGATAAACCCAAAAATTAGCCAAAAAAACTCAAATATTAGCCATGAAACCCAAAAATTAGCCAGAAAAAAAAATTAGCTGTAAAAAATAAAAAAATTAGCCACAAAAACTCAAAAATTGTCAAAAAAACCCAAAAATTAGCCATAAAACCCAGAAATTAGACAGAAAAACTCAGAAATTAGCCGGAAAAACTCGAAAATTGGTCATGAAACCCAAAAATTAGCCAGAAAATTTCAAAAATTAGCTAGAAAAACCCAAAAATTAGCCAAAAAAACTCAAAAATTAGCCATGAAACCCAAAAATAAGCTAGAAAAACCCAAAATTTAACTAGAAAAACTCCAAAATTAGCCATAAAACCCAAAAATTTGCCAGAAAAACCCAAAATTTAGCTAGGAAAACTCAAAAATTAGCTAGGGAAACTCAGAAATTAGCCACAAAAACCCAAAAATTGTCAGAAAAACCCAAAAATTAGCCATAAAACCCAGAAATTAGACAGAAAAACTCAAAAATTAGCTGGAAAAACTCGAAAATTAGTCATGAAACCCAAAAATTAGCCAGAAAAACTCAAAAATTAGCTAGAAAAACCCAACAATTAGCCAAAAAAACTCAAAAATCAGCCATGAAATCCAAAAGTTAGCCAGAAAAAAAAATTAGCTAGAAAAAAAAAATTAGCCATAAAACCCAAAAATTAGCCATAAAACCCAAAAATTAGCCATAAAACCCAAAAATTAGCCAAAAAACCCGGAATTTAGACAGAAAAACTCAAAAATGAGCCAAAAACTCTCAAAAAATAGCCAGAAAACCCAAAAATTAGCCAGAAAAACCCAAAATTTAGCCAGAAAAACTAAAAATTAGCCAATAAATCTCAAAAATTAGCCATAAAACCCAAAAATTAGCCAGAAAAACCCAAAATTTAGCAAGAAAAACTCAAAAATTAGCCAAAAACTCTCAAAAATTAGCCATAAAACCCAGAAATTAGCCAGAAAAACCCAAAAATTTGCCAGACAAACCCAAAAATTAGCAATAAAACCCAAAAATTAGCCAGAAAAACCCAAAATTTAGCCAGGAAAACTCAAAAATTAGCCAATAAATCTCAAAAATTAGCCATAGAACCCAAAAATTAGCCAGAAAAACCCAAAATTTAGCTAGAAAAACTCAAATATTAGCTAGAAAAACTCAGAAATTAGCTATAAAAACCCAAAAATCAGCTAGAGAAACTCAAAAATTAGCCACAAAAATTCAAGAATTAGCCACAAAAATACAAGAATTAGCTATAAAACCCAAGAATCAGTTGGAAAAACTCAAAAATTAGCCATAAAACCCAAAAATTAGCCAGAAAAACTCAAAAATTAGCCGAAAAAACTTAAGAATTAGCCATGAAACCCAGAAATTAGCCAGAAAAAAGAAATTAACTAGAAAAAAATAAAAAAATTAGCCAGAAAACTCAAAAATTTGCCAGAAAAACCCAAAATTTAGCTAGGAAAACTCAAAAATTAGCCACAAAAACCCAAAAATTGTCAGAAAAACCCAAAAATTAGCCATAAAATCCAGAAATTAGACAGAAAAACCCAATAATTAGCCAGGAAAACTCAAAAATTAGCTAGATAAACCCAAAAATTATCCAAAAAAACTCGAATATTAGCCATGAAACCCAAAAATTAGCCAGAAAAAAAAATTAGCTGGAAAAAATAAAAAAATTATCCACAAAAACTCAAAAATTGTCAGGAAAACCCAAAAATTAGCCATAAAACCCAGAATTTAGCCGGAAAAACCCAAAAATTAGCCAGAAAAACCCAAAATTTAGCCAGAAAAACTCAAAAATTAGCCAATAAATCTCAAAAATTAGCCATAAAACCCAAAAATTAGCCAGAAAAAAGAAATTAGCTAGGAAAAAAGAAAAAAATTAGCCATAAAACCCAAAAATTTGCCAGAAAAACCCAAAATTTAGCTAGGAAAACTCAAAAATTAGCTAGGAAAACTCAGAAATTAGCCACAAAAACCCAAAAATTGTCAGAAAAACCCAAAAATTAGCCATAAAACCCAGAAATTAGACAGAAAAACTCAAAAATTAGCTGGAAAAACTCGAAAATTAGTCATGAAACCCAAAAATTAGCCAGAAAAACTCAAAAATTAGCCATAAAACCCAAAAATTAGCCAGAAAAAAGAAATTAGCTAGAAAAAAAGAAAAAAATTAGCCATAAAACCCAAAAATTTGCCAGAAAAACCCAAAATTTAGCTAGGAAAACTCAAAAATTAGCTAGGAAAACTCAGAAATTAGCCACAAAAACCCAAAAATTGTCAGAAAAACCCAAAAATTAGCCATAAAACCCAGAAATTAGACAGAAAAACTCAAAAATTAGCTGGAAAAACTCGAAAATTAGTCATGAAACCCAAAAATTAGCCGGAAAAACTCAAAAATTAGCTAGAAAAACCCAACAATTAGCCAAAAAAACTCAAAAATTAGCCATGAAATCCAAAAGTTAGCCAGAAAAAAAAATTAACTAGAAAAAAAAAAATTAGCCATAAAACCCAAAAATTAGCCAAAAAAACCCGGAATTTAGCCAGAAAAACTAAAAATTAGCCAATAAATCTCAAAAATTAGCCATAAAACCCAAAAATTAGCCAGAACAACCCAAAATTTAGCAAGAAAAACTCAAAAATTAGCCAAAAACTCTCAAAAATTAGCCATAAAACCCAGAAATTAGCCAGAAAAACCCAAAAATTTGCCAGACAAACCCAAAAATTAGCAATAAAACCCAAAAATTAGCCAGAAAAACCCAAAATTTAGCCAGGAAAACTCAAAAATTAGCCAATAAATCTCAAAAATTAGCCATAGAACCCAAAAATTAGCCAGAAAAACCCAAAATTTAGCTAGAAAAACTCAAATATTAGCTAGAAAAACTCAGAAATTAGCTATAAAAACCCAAAAATTAGCTAGAGAAACTCAAAAATTAGCCACAAAAATTCAAGAATTAGCCACAAAAATACAAGAATTAGCTATAAAACCCAAGAATTAGTTGGAAAAACTCAAAAATTAGACATAAAACCCAAAAATTAGCCAGAAAAACTCAAAAATTAGCCGAAAAAACTTAAGAATTAGCCATGAAACCCAGAAATTAGCCAGAAAAAAGAAATTAACTAGAAAAAAATAAAAAAATTAGCCATAAAACCCAAAAATTTGCCAGAAAAACCCAAAATTTAGCTAGGAAAACTCAGAAATTAGCCACAAAAACCCAAAAATTGTCAGAAAAACCCAAAAATTAGCCATAAAATCCAGAAATTAGACAGAAAAACCCAAAAATTAGCCAGGAAAACTCAAAAATTAGCTAGATAAACCCAAAAATTAGCCAAAAAAACTCAAATATTAGCCATGAAACCCAAAAATTAGCCAGAAAAAAAAATTAGCTGGGAAAAATAAAAAAATTATCCACAAAAACTCAAAAATTGTCAGAAAAACCCAAAAATTAGCCATAAAACCCAGAAATTAGCCGGAAAAACCCAAAAATTAGCCAAAAAAACTCAACAATTAGCCATGAAACCCAAAAATAATCTAGAAAAACCCAAAATTTAACTAGAAAAACTCAAAAATTAGCCATAAAACCCAGAAATTAGACAAAAAAACTCAAAAATTAGCTGGAAAAACTTGAAAATTAGTCATAAAACCCAAAAATTAGCCAAAAAAACTCAAAAATTAGCTGGAAAAACTCGAAAATTAGTCATAAAACCCAAAAATTAGCCAAAATAACTCAAAAATTAGCTATGAAACCCAAAAATTAGCCAGAAAAAAGAAATTAGCTAGAAAAAAATAAAAAAATTAGCCATAAAACCCAAAAATTTGCCAGAAAAACCCAAAATTTAGCTAGAAAAACTCAAAAATTAGCTAGAAAAACTCAGAAATTAGCCACAAAAACCCAAAAATTGTCAGAAAAACCCAAAAATTAGCCATAAAACCCAGTAATTAGACAGAAAAACCCAAAAATTAGCCAGAGAAACCCAAAAATTAGCTAGAAAAACCCAAAAATTGGCCAAAAAAAAAATTAGCTAGAAAAAATAGAAAAATTAGCCATAAAACCCAAAAATTAGCCAGAAAAACCCAAAATTTAGCTAGAAAAACTCAAATATTAGCTAGAAAAACTCAGAAATTAGCCACAAAAACCCAAAAATTGTCAGAAAAACCCAAAAATTAGCCATAAAATCCAGAAATTAGACAGAAAAACCCAAAAATTAGCCAGGAAAACTCAAAAATTAGCTAGATAAACCCAAAAATTAGCCAGAAAAACCCAAAATTTAGCCAGGAAAACTCAAAAATTAGCCAATAAATCTCAAAAATTAGCCATAGAACCCAAAAATTAGCCAGAAAAACCCAAAATTTAGCTAGAAAAACTCAAATATTAGCTAGAAAAACTCAGAAATTAGCTATAAAAACCCAAAAATTAGCTAGAGAAACTCAAAAATTAGCCACAAAAATTCAAGAATTAGCCACAAAAATACAAGAATTAGCTATAAAACCCAAGAATTAGTTGGAAAAACTCAAAAATTAGCCATAAAACCCAAAAATTAGCCAGAAAAACTCAAAAATTAGCCGAAAAAAACTTAAGAATTAGCCATGAAACCCAGAAATTAGCCAGAAAAAAGAAATTAACTAGAAAAAAATAAAAAAATTAGCCATAAAACCCAAAAATTTGCCAGAAAAACCCAAAATTTAGCTAGGAAAACTCAAAAATTAGCCACAAAAACCCAAAAATTGTCAGAAAAACCCAAAAATTAGCCATAAAATCCAGAAATTAGACAGAAAAACCCAAAAATTAGCCAGGAAAACTCAAAAATTAGCTAGATAAACCCAAAAATTAGCCAAAAAAACTCAAATATTAGCCATGAAACCCAAAAATTAGCCAGAAAAAAAAATTAGCTGGAAAAAATAAAAAAATTATCCACAAAAACTCAAAAATTGTCAGGAAAACCCAAAAATTAGCCATAAAACCCAAAATTTAGCCAGAAAAACTCAAAAATTAGCCAATAAATCTCAAAAATTAGCCATAAAACCCAAAAATTAGCCAGAAAAAAGAAATTAGCTAGAAAAAAAGAAAAAAATTAGCCATAAAACCCAAAAATTTGCCAGAAAAACCCAAAATTTAGCTAGGAAAACTCAAAAATTAGCTAGGAAAACTCAGAAATTAGCCACAAAAACTCAAAAATTGTCAGAAAAACCCAAAAATTAGCCATAAAACCCAGAAATTAGACAGAAAAACTCAAAAATTAGCTGGAAAAACTCGAAAATTAGTCATGAAACCCAAAAATTAGCCAGAAAAACTCAAAAATTAGCCATAAAACCCAAAAATTAGCCAGAAAAAAGAAATTAGCTAGAAAAAAATTAGCCATAAAACCCAAAAATTTGCCAGAAAAACCCAAAATTTAGCTAGGAAAACTCAAAAATTAGCTAGGAAAACTCAGAAATTAGCCACAAAAACCCAAAAATTGTCAGAAAAACCCAAAAATTAGCCATAAAACCCAGAAATTAGACAGAAAAACTCAAAAATTAGCTGGAAAAACTCGAAAATTAGTCATGAAACCCAAAAATTAGCCGGAAAAACTCAAAAATTAGCTAGAAAAACCCAACAATTAGCCAAAAAAACTCAAAAATTAGCCATGAAATCCAAAAGTTAGCCAGAAAAAAAAATTAACTAGAAAAAAAAAAATTAGCCATAAAACCCAAAAATTAGCCAAAAAAACAAAAAAACCCGGAATTTAGCCAGAAAAACTAAAAATTAGCCAATAAATCTCAAAAATTAGCCATAAAACCCAGAAATTAGCCAGAAAAACCCAAAAATTTGCCAGACAAACCCAAAAATTAGCCAGAAAAACCCAAAATTTAGCCAGGAAAACTCAAAAATTAGCCAATAAATCTCAAAAATTAGCCATAGAACCTAAAAATTAGCCAGAAAAACCCAAAATTTAGCTAGAAAAACTCAAATATTAGCTAGAAAAACTCAGAAATTAGCTATAAAAACCCAAAAATTAGCTAGAGAAACTCAAAAATTAGCCACAAAAATTCAAGAATTAGCCACAAAAATACAAGAATTAGCTATAAAACCCAAAAATTAGCCAGAAAAACTCAAAAATTAGCCGAAAAAACTTAAGAATTAGCCATGAAACCCAGAAATTAGCCAGAAAAAAGAAATTAACTAGAAAAAAATAAAAAAATTAGCCATAAAACCCAAAAATTTGCCAGAAAAACCCAAAATTTAGCTAGGAAAACTCAGAAATTAGCCACAAAAACCCAAAAATTGTCAGAAAAACCCAAAAATTAGCCATAAAATCCAGAAATTAGACAGAAAAACCCAAAAATTAGCCAGGAAAACTCAAAAATTAGCTAGATAAACCCAAAAATTAGCCAAAAAAACTCAAATATCAGCCATGAAACCCAAAAATTAGCCAGAAAAAAAAATTAGCTGGGAAAAATAAAAAAATTATCCACAAAAACTCAAAAATTGTCAGAAAAACCCAAAAATTAGCCATAAAACCCAGAAATTAGCCGGAAAAACCCAAAAATTAGCCAAAAAACTCAACAATTAGCCATGAAACCCAAAAATAATCTAGAAAAACCCAAAATTTAACTAGAAAAACTCAAAAATTAGCCATAAAACCCAGAAATTAGACAAAAAAACTCAAAAATTAGCTGGAAAAACTTGAAAATTAGTCATAAAACCCAAAAATTAGCCAAAAAAACTCAAAAATTAGCTGGAAAAACTCGAAAATTAGTCATAAAACCCAAAAATTAGCCAAAAAAACTCAAAAATTAGCTATGAAACCCAAAAATCAGCCAGAAAAAAAAATTAGCTAGAAAAAATGAAAAAATTAGCCATAAAACTCAAAAATCACACAGAAAAACTCAGAAAGTAGCTAAAAAAAACCAAAAATTAGCCAGAAAAACTCAAAAATTAGCTAGAAAAACCCAAAAATTAGCCAAAAAAACTCAAAAATTAGCCATGAAACCCAAAAATAAGCTAGAAAAACCCAAAATTTAGCTAGAAAAAATAGGAAAATTAGCCATAAAACCCAAAAATTTGCCAGAAAAACCCAAAATTTAGCTAGAAAAACTCAAGAATTAGCTAGGAAAACTCAGAAATTAGCCACAAATCCCAAAAATTGTCAAAAAAACCCAAAAATTAGCCAAAAAAACTCAAAAATTAGCCATGAAACCCAAAAATTAGCCAGAAAAACCCAAAATTTAGCCAGGAAAACTCAAAAATTAGCCAATAAATCTCAAAAATTAGCCATAGAACCCAAAAATTAGCCAGAAAAACCCAAAATTTAGCTAGAAAAACTCAAAAATTAGCTATAAAAACCCAAAAATTAGCCAAAAAAACTCAAAAATTAGCCATGAGACCCAAAAATTAGCCAGAAAAATAAATTAGCTAGAAAAAATAAAAAAATTAGCCATAAAACCCAAAAATTAGCCATAAAACCCAATAATAAGCCAGAAAAACCCAGAATTTAGCCAGGAAAACTCAAAAATTAGCCAATAAATCTCAAAAATTAGCCAGACAACCCAAAAATTAGCAATAAATTCCAAAAATTAGCCAGAAAAACCCAAAATTTAGCCAGGAAAACTCAAAAATTAGCCAATAAATCTCAAAAATTAGCCATAGAACCCAAAAATTAGCCAGAAAAACCCAAAATTTATCTAGAAAAACTCAAATATTAGCTAGAAAAACCCAAAAATTAGCTAGAGAAACTCAAAAATTAGCCACAAAAATACAAGAATTAGCCACAAAAATACAAGAATTAGCTATAAAACCCAAGAATTAGTTAGAAAAACTCAAAAATTAGCCATAAAACCCAAAAATTAGCCAGAAAAACTCAAAAATTAGCTAGAAAAACTCAAAACTTAGCCGAAAAAACTCAAAAATTAGCCATGAAATCCAAAAATTAGCCAGAAAAAAGAAATTAGCTAGAAAAAAATAAAAAAATTAGCCATAAAACCCAAAAATTTGCCAGAAAAACCCAAAATTTAGCTAGAAAAACTCAAAAATTAGCTAGGAAAACTCAGAAATTAGCCACAAAAACCCAAAAATTGTCAGAAAAACCCAAAAATTAGCCATAAAATCCAGAAATTAGACAGAAAAACCCAAAAATTAGCCAGGAAAACTCAAAAATTAGCTAGATAAACCCAAAAATTAGCCAAAAAAACTGAAATATTAGCCATGAAACCCAAAAATTAGCCAGAAAAAAAAATTAGCTGGAAAAAATAAAAAAATTAGCCACAAAAACTCAAAAATTGTCAAAAAAACCCAAAAATTAGCCATAAAACCCAGAAATTAGACAGAAAAACTCAGAAATTAGCCGGAAAAACTCGAAAATTGGTCATGAAACCCAAAAATTAGCCAGAAAATTTCAAAAATTAGCTAGAAAAACCCAAAAATTAGCCAAAAAAACTCAAAAATTAGCCATGAAACCCAAAAATAAGCTAGAAAAACCCAAAATTTAACTAGAAAAACTCCAAAATTAGCCATAAAACCCAAAAATTTGCCAGAAAAACCCAAAATTTAGCTAGGAAAACTCAAAAATTAGCTAGGAAAACTCAGAAATTAGCCACAAAAACCCAAAAATTGTCAGAAAAACCCAAAAATTAGCCATAAAACCCAGAAATTAGACAGAAAAACTCAAAAATTAGCTGGAAAAACTCGAAAATTAGTCATGAAACCCAAAAATTAGCCAGAAAAACTCAAAAATTAGCTAGAAAAACCCAACAATTAGCCAAAAAAACTCAAAAATTAGCCATGAAATCCAAAAGTTAGCCAGAAAAGAAAATTAGCTAGAAAAAAAAAATTAGCCATAAAACCCAAAAATTAGCCATAAAACCCAAAAATTAGCCAAAAAACCCGGAATTTAGCCAGAAAAACTCAAAAATGAGCCAAAAACTCTCAAAAAATAGCCAGAAAACCCAAAAATTAGCCAGAAAAACCCAAAATTTAGCCAGAAAAACTAAAAATTAGCCAATAAATCTCAAAAATTAGCCATAAAACCCAAAAATTAGCCAGAAAAACCCAAAATTTAGCAAGAAAAACTCAAAAATTAGCCAAAAACTCTCAAAAATTAGCCATAAAACCCAGAAATTAGCCAGAAAAACCCAAAAATTTGCCAGACAAACCCAAAAATTAGCAATAAAACCCAAAAATTAGCCAGAAAAACCCAAAATTTAGCCAGGAAAACTCAAAAATTAGCCAATAAATCTCAAAAATTAGCCATAGAACCCAAAAATTAGCCAGAAAAACCCAAAATTTAGCTAGAAAAACTCAAATATTAGCTAGAAAAACTCAGAAATTAGCTATAAAAACCCAAAAATTAGCTAGAGAAACTCAAAAATTAGCCACAAAAATTCAAGAATTAGCCACAAAAATACAAGAATTAGCTATAAAACCCAAGAATTAGTTGGAAAAACTCAAAAATTAGCCATAAAACCCAAAAATTAGCCAGAAAAACTCAAAAATTAGCCGAAAAAACTTAAGAATTAGCCATGAAACCCAGAAATTAGCCAGAAAAAAGAAATTAACTAGAAAAAAATAAAAAAATTAGCCATAAAACCCAGAATTTAGCCGGAAAAACCCAAAAATTAGCCAGAAAAACCCAAAATTTAGCCAGAAAAACTCAAAAATTAGCCAATAAATCTCAAAAATTAGGCATAAAACCCAAAAATTAGCCAGAAAAAAGAAATTAGCTAGAAAAAAAGAAAAAAATTAGCCATAAAACCCAAAAATTTGCCAGAAAAACCCAAAATTTAGCTAGGAAAACTCAAAAATTAGCTAGGAAAACTCAGAAATTAGCCACAAAAACTCAAAAATTGTCAGAAAAACCCAAAAATTAGCCATAAAACCCAGAAATTAGACAGAAAAACTCAAAAATTAGCTGGAAAAACTCGAAAATTAGTCATGAAACCCAAAAATTAGCCAGAAAAACTCAAAAATTAGCCATAAAACCCAAAAATTAGCCAGAAAAAAGAAATTAGCTAGAAAAAAATTAGCCATAAAACCCAAAAATTTGCCAGAAAAACCCAAAATTTAGCTAGGAAAACTCAAAAATTAGCTAGGAAAACTCAGAAATTAGCCACAAAAACCCAAAAATTGTCAGAAAAACCCAAAAATTAGCCATAAAACCCAGAAATTAGACAGAAAAACTCAAAAATTAGCTGGAAAAACTCGAAAATTAGTCATGAAACCCAAAAATTAGCCGGAAAAACTCAAAAATTAGCTAGAAAAACCCAACAATTAGCCAAAAAAACTCAAAAATTAGCCATGAAATCCAAAAGTTAGCCAGAAAAAAAAATTAACTAGAAAAAAAAAAAATTTGCCATAAAACCCAAAAATTAGCCATAAAACCCAAAAATTAGCCAAAAAAACAAAAAAACCCGGAATTTAGCCAGAAAAACTAAAAATTAGCCAATAAATCTCAAAAATTAGCCATAAAACCCAGAAATTAGCCAGAAAAACCCAAAAATTTGCCAGACAAACCCAAAAATTAGCCAGAAAAACCCAAAATTTAGCCAGGAAAACTCAAAAATTAGCCAATAAATCTCAAAAATTAGCCATAGAACCTAAAAATTAGCCAGAAAAACCCAAAATTTAGCTAGAAAAACTCAAATATTAGCTAGAAAAACTCAGAAATTAGCTATAAAAACCCAAAAATTAGCTAGAGAAACTCAAAAATTAGCCACAAAAATTCAAGAATTAGCCACAAAAATACAAGAATTAGCTATAAAACCCAAAAATTAGCCAGAAAAACTCAAAAATTAGCCGAAAAAACTTAAGAATTAGCCATGAAACCCAGAAATTAGCCAGAAAAAAGAAATTAACTAGAAAAAAATAAAAAAATTAGCCATAAAACCCAAAATTTAGCTAGAAAAACTCAAAAATTAGCTAGAAAAACTCAGAAATTAGCCACAAAACCCCAAAAATTGTCAGAAAAACCCAAAAATTAGCCATAAAACCCAGTAATTAGACAGAAAAACCCAAAAATTAGCCAGAGAAACTCAAAAATTAGCTAGAAAAACCCAAAAATTGACCAAAAAAAAAATTAGCTAGAAAAAATAGAAAAATTAGCCATAAAACCCAAAAATTAGCCAGAAAAACCCAAAATTTAGCTAGAAAACTCAAATATTAGCTAGAAAAACTCAGAAATTAGCCACAAAAACCCAAAAATTGTCAGAAAAACCCAAAAATTAGCCATAAAATCCAGAAATTAGACAGAAAAACCCAAACATTAGCCAGGAAAACTCAAAAATTAGCTAGATAAACCCAAAAATTAGCCAAAAAAACTCAAATATTAGCCATGAAACCCAAAAATTAGCCAAAAAAAAAATTAGCTAGGAAAAATAGAAAAATTAGCCATAAAACCCAAAAATTAGCCAGAAAAACCCAAAATTTAGCTAGAAAAACTCAAATATTAGCTAGAAAAACTCAGAAATTAGCCACAAAAACCCAAAAATTGTCAGAAAAACCCAAAAATTAGCCATAAAACCCAGAAATAAGACAGAAAAACTCAGAAATTAGCCGGAAAAACTCGAAAATTGGTCATGAAACCCAAAAATTAGCCAGAAAAACTCAAAAATTAGCTAGAAAAACCCAAAAATTAGCCAAAAAAACTCAAAAATTAGCCATGAAACCCAAAAATAAGCTAGAAAAACCCAAAATTTAACTAGAAAAACTCAAAAATTAGCCATAAAACCCAGAAATTAGAAAAAAAACTCAAAAATTAGCTGGAAAAACTCGAAAATTAGTCAAAAAACCCAAAAATTAGCCAGAAAAACTCAAAAATTAGCTAGAAAAACCCAAAAATTAACCAAAAAACTCAAAAATTAGCCATGAAACCCAAAAATTAGCCAGACAAACCCAAAATTTAGCCAGAAAAACTCAAAAATTAGCCATAAAACCCAAAAATAAGCTAAAAAAACCCAAAATTTAACTAGAAAAACTCAAAAATTAGCCATAAAACGCAAAAATCAGCCAGAAAAACTCAAAAATTAGCTGGAAAAAATCAGAAACTAGCCATAAAACCCAAAAATAAGCTAGAAAAACCCAAAATTTAACTAGAAAAACTCAAAAATTAGCCATAAAACCCAAAAATTAGCCAGAAAAACCCAAAAATTTGCCAGACAGACCAAAAAGTATCAATAAAACTCAAAAATTAGCCAGAAAAACCCAAAATTTAGCCAAAAAATTCAAAAATTAGCCATGAAAACCAAAAATTAGCCAGAAAAAAAATTAGCTAGAAAAAATAGAAAAAATTGCCATAAAACCAAAAATTAGCCATAAAACCCAAAAATTAGCCATAAAACCCAAAAATTAGCCAGAAAAACCCAAAATTTAGCCAGAAAAACTCAAAAATTAGCCAATAAATCTCAAAAATTAGCCATGAAACCCAAAAATTAGCCAGAAAAAAGAAATTAGCTAGAAAAAAAGAAAAAAATTAGCCATAAAACCCAAAAATTTGCCAGAAAAACCCAAAATTTAGCTAGAAAAATTCAAAAATTAGCTAGGAAAACTCAGAAATTAGCCACAAAAACCCAAAAATTGTAAGAAAAACCCAAAAATTAGCCATAAAACCCAGAAATTAGACAGAAAAACTCAAAAATTAGCTGGAAAAACTCGAAAATTAGTCATGAAACCCAAAAATTAGCCAGAAAAACTCGAAAATTAGCTAGAAAAACCCAACAATTAGCCAAAAAAACTCAAAAATTAGCCATGAAACCCAAAAATTAGCCAGAAAAAAAAATTAGCTAGAAAAAATAAAAAAATTAGCCATAAAACCCAAAAATTAGCCAAAAAAACACGGAATTTAGCCAGGAAAACTCAAAAATGAGCCAAAAACTCTCAAAAATAGCCAGAAAACCCAAAAATTAGCCATGAAACCCAAAAATTAGCCAGAAAAACCCAAAATTTAGCCAAAAAAACTAAAAATTAGCCAATAAATCTCAAAAATTAGCCATAAAACCCAAAAATTAGCCAGAAAAACCCAAAATTTAGCAAGAAAAACTCAAAAATTAGCCAAAAACTCTCAAAAATTAGCCATAAAACCCAGAAATTAGCCAGAAAAACCCAAAAATTTGCCAGACAAACCCAAAAATTAGCAATAAAACCCAAAAATTAGCCAGAAAAACCCAAAAATTAGCCAATAAATCTCAAAAATTAGCCATAGAACCCAAAAATTAGCCAGAAAAACCCAAAATTTAGCTAGAAAAACTCAAATATTAGCTAGAAAAACTCAGAAATTAGCTATAAAAACCCAAAAATTAGCTAGAGAAACTCAAAAATTAGCCGAAAAAACTCAAGAATTAGCCATGAAACCCAGAAATTAGCCAGAAAAAAGAAATTATCTAGAAAAAAATAAATAAATTAGCCATAAAACCCAAAAATTTGCCAGAAAAACCCAAAATTTAGCTAGAAAAACTCAAAAATTAGCTAGGAAAACTCAGAAATTAGCCACAAAAACCCAAAAATTGTCAGAAAAACCCAAAAAATAGCCATAAAATCCAGAAATTAGACAGAAAAACCCAAAAATTAGCCAGAAAAACTCGAATATTAGCTAGAAAAACTCAGAAATTAGCCACAAAAACCCAAAAATTGTCAGAAAAACCCAAAAATTAGCCATAAAATCCAGAAATTAGACAGAAAAACCCAAAAATTAGCCAGGAAAACTCAAAAATTAGCTAGATAAACCCAAAAATTAGCCAAAAAAACTCAAATATTAGCCATGAAACCCAAAAATCAGCCAGAAAAAAAATTAGCTGGAAAAAATGAAAAAATTAGCCACAAAAACTCAAAAATTGTCAGAAAAACCCAAAAATTAGCCAGAAAAAATCAAAAATTAGCTAGAAAAACCCAAAAATTAGCCAAAAAAACTCAAAAATTAGCCATGAAACCCAAAAATAAGCTAGAAAAACCCCTAAATTTAACTAGAAAAACTCAAAAATTAGCCATAAAACCCAGAAATTAGAAAAAAAAACTCAAAAATTAGCTGGAAAAACTCGAAAATTAGTCATAAAACCCAAAAATTAGCCAAAAAAACTCAAAAATTAGCCATGAAACCCAAAAATTAGCCAGAAAAACTCAAAAATTAGCCGAAAAAACTTAAGAATTAGCCATGAAACCCAGAAATTAGCCAGAAAAAAGAAATTAACTAGAAAAAAATAAAAAAATTAGCCATAAAACCCAAAAATTTGCCAGAAAAACCCAAAATTTAGCTAGAAAAACTCAAAAATTAGCTAGGAAAACTCAGAAATTAGCCACAAAAACCCAAAAATTGTCAGAAAAACCCAAAAATTAGCCATAAAACCCAGAAATTAGATAGAAACACTCAAAAATTAGCTGGAAAAACTCGAAAATTAGTCATAAATCCCAAAAATTAGCCAGAAAAACTCAAAAATTAGCTAGAAAAACCCAAAAATTAGCCATGAAACACAAAAATTAGCCAGAAAAAAAAATTAGCTAGAAAAAATAAAAAAATTAGCCATAAAACCCAAAAATTAGCCAGAAAAACCCAGAATTTAGCCAGAAATACTCAAAAATTAGCCAAAAACTCTCAAAAATTAGCCAGAAAACCCAAAAATTAGCCATAAAACCCAAAAATTAGCCGAAAAAACCCAAAATTTAGCCAGAAATACTCAAAAATTAGCCAATAAATCTCAGAAATTAGCCATAAAACCCAAAAATTAGCCAGAATAACCCAAAATTTAGCAAGAAAAACTCAAAAATTAGCTAGAAAAACCCAAAAATTAGCCATAACACCCAAAAATTAGCCAGAAAAACCCAAAAATTTGCCGGACAAACCCAAAAATTAGCAATAAAACCCTAAAATTAGCGAGAAAAACCCAAAATTTACCCAGAAAAACTCAAAAATTAGCCATAAAACCCAAAAATCACACAGAAAAACTCAGAAAGTAGCTGAAAAACTCGAAAATTAGTCATAAAACCCAAAAATTAGCCAGAAAATCTCAGAAATTAGCTAGAAAAACCCAAAAATTAGCCAAAACAACTCAAAAATTAGCCATGAAACCCAAAAATTTGCCAGAAAAACCCAAAATTAAGCTAGAAAAACTCAAAATTTAGCTAGAAAAACTCAAATATTAGCTAGAAAAACTTAGAAATTAGCCATAAAACCCAAAAATTAGCCATAAAACCCAAAAAATAGCCAGAAAAACCCGGAATTAAGCCAGAACAACTCAAAAATAGCCAAAAACTCTTGAAAAATAGCCAGAAAACCCAAAAATTAGCCATAAAACCCAAAAATTAGCCAGAAAAACCCAAAATTTAGCCAGAAAGACTCAAAAATTAGCCAGTAAATCTCAAAAATTAGCCATGAAACCCAGAAATTAGCCAGAAAAACCCGAAATTTAGCAAAAAAAACTCAAAAATTAGCCAAAAACTCTCAAAAATTAGCCATAAAACCCAGAAATTAGCCAGAAAAACCCAAAAATTTGCCAGACAAACCCAAAAATTAGCAATAAAACCCAATAATTAGCCATAAAACCCAAAAATTAGCCAGAAAAACCCAAAATTTAGCCAGAAAGACTCAAAAATTAGCCAGTAAATCTCAAAAATTAGCCATAAAACCCAAAAATCAGCCAGAAAAACCCGAAATTTAGCAAGAAAAACTCAAAAATTAGCCGAAAACTCTCAAAAATTTGCCATAAAACCCAGAAATTAGCCAGAAAAACCCAAAAATTTGCCAGACAAACCCAAAAATTAGCAATAAAACCCAAAAATTAGCCAGAAAAACCCAAAATTTAGCCAGGAAAACTCAAAAATTAGCCAATAAATCTCAAAAATTAGCCATAGAACCCAAAAATTAGCTAGAAAAACTCAAATATTAGCTAGAAAAACTCAGAAATTAGCTATAAAAACCCAAAAATTAGCTAGAGAAACTCAAAAATTAGCCACAAAAATTCAAGAATTAGCCACAAAAATACAAGAATTAGCTATAAAACCCAAGAATTAGTTGGAAAAACTCAAAAATTAGCCATAAAACCCAAAAATTAGCCATAAAACCCAAAAATTAGCCAGAAAAACTCAAAAATTAGCCGAAAAAACTTAAGAATTAGCCATGAAACCCAGAAATTAGCCAGAAAAAAGAAATTAACTAGAAAAAAATGAAAAAATTAGCCATAAAACCCAAAAATTTGCCAGAAAAACCCAAAATTTAGCTAGGAAAACTCAGAAATTAGCCACAAAAACCCAAAAATTGTCAGAAAAACCCAAAAATTAGCCATAAAATCCAGAAATTAGACAGAAAAACCCAAAAATTAGCCAGGAAAACTCAAAAATTAGCTAGATAAACCCAAAAATTAGCCAAAAAAACTCAAATATTAGCCATGAAACCCAAAAATTAGCCAGAAAAAAAAATTAGCTGGGAAAAATAAAAAAATTATCCACAAAAACTCAAAAATTGTCAGGAAAACCCAAAAATTAGCCATAAAACCCAGAAATTAGCCGGAAAAACCCAAAAATTAGCCAAAAAAACTCAACAATTAGCCATGAAACCCAAAAATAAGCTAGAAAAACCCAAAATTTAACTAGAAAAACTCAAAAATTAGCCATAAAACCCAGAAATTAGACAAAAAACTCAAAAATTAGCTGGAAAAACTCGAAAATTAGTCATAAAACCCAAAAATTAGCCAAAAAAACTCAAAAATTAGCTGGAAAAACTCGAAAATTAGCCAGAGAAACTCAAAAATTAGCTAGAAAAACCCAAAAATTGGCCAAAAAAAAAATTAGCTAGAAAAAATAGAAAAATTAGCCATAAAACCCAAAAATTAGCCAGAAAAACCCAAAATTTAGCTAGAAAAACTCAAATATTAGCTAGAAAAACTCAGAAATTAGCCACAAAAACCCAAAAATTGTCAGAAAAACCCAAAAATTAGCCATAAAACCCAGAAATTAGACAGAAAAACTCAGAAATTAGCCACAAAAACCCAAAAATTGTCGGAAAAACCCAAAAATTAGCCATAAAATTCAGAAATTAGACAGAAAAACCCAAAAATTAGCCAGGAAAACTCAAAAATTAGCTAGATAAACCCAAAAATTAACCAAAAAAACTCAAATATTAGCCATGAAACCCAAAAATTAGCCAAAAAAAAAATTAGCTAGGAAAAATAGAAAAATTAGCCATAAAACCCAAAAATTAGCCAGAAAAACCCAAAATTTAGCTAGAAAAACTCAAATATTAGCTAGAAAAACTCAGAAATTAGCCACAAAAACCCAAAAATTGTCAGAAAAACCCAAAAATTAGCCATAAAACCCAGAAATTAGACAGAAAAACTCAGAAATTAGCCAGAAAAACTCGAAAATTGGTCATGAAACCCAAAAATTAGCCAGAAAAACTCAAAAATTAGCTAGAAAAACCCAAAAATTAGCCAAAAAAAACTCAAAAATTAGCCATGAAACCCAAAAATAAGCTAGAAAAACCCAAAATTTAACTAGAAAAACTCAAAAATTAGCCATAAAACCCAGAAATTAGAAAAAAAAACTCAAAAATTAGCTGGAAAAACTCGAAAATTAGTCAAAAAACCCGAAAATTAGCCAGAAAAACTCAAAAATTAGCTAGAAAAACCCAAAAATTAACCAAAAAACTCAAAAATTAGCCATGAAACCCAAAAATTAGCCAGAAAAACCCAAAATTTAGCCAGAAAAACTCAAAAATTAGCCATAAAACCCAAAAATAAGCTAAAAAAACCCAAAATTTAACTAGAAAAACTCAAAAATTAGCCATAAAACGCAAAAATCAGCCAGAAAAACTCAAAAATTAGCTAGAAAAAATCAAAAACTAGCCAGAAAACCCAAAAATTAGCCAGAAAAACCCAAAATTTAGCCAGAAAAACTAAAAATTAGCCAATAAATCTCAAAAATTAGCCATAAAACCCAAAAATTAGCCAGAAAAACCCAAAATTTAGCAAGAAAAACTCAAAAATTAGCCAAAAACTCTCAAAAATTAGCCATAAAACCCAGAAATTAGCCAGAAAAACCCAAAAATTTGCCAGACAAACCCAAAAATTAGCAATAAAACCCAAAAATTAGCCAGAAAAACCCAAAATTTAGCCAGGAAAACTCAAAAATTAGCCAATAAATCTCAAAAATTAGCCATAGAACCCAAAAATTAGCCAGAAAAACCCAAAATTTAGCTAGAAAAACTCAAATATTAGCTAGAAAAACTCAGAAATTAGCTATAAAAACCCAAAAATCAGCTAGAGAAACTCAAAAATTCAAGAATTAGCCACAAAAATACAAGAATTAGCTATAAAACCCAAGAATTAGTTGGAAAAACTCAAAAATTAGCCATAAAACCCAAAAATTAGCCAGAAAAACTCAAAAATTAGCCGAAAAAACTTAAGAATTAGCCATGAAACCCAGAAATTAGCCAGAAAAAAGAAATTAACTAGAAAAAAATAAAAAAATTAGCCAGAAAACTCAAAAATTTGCCAGAAAAACCCAAAATTTAGCTAGGAAAACTCAAAAATTAGCCACAAAAACCCAAAAATTGTCAGAAAAACCCAAAAATTAGCCATAAAATCCAGAAATTAGACAGAAAAACCCAATAATTAGCCAGGAAAACTCGAAAATTAGCTAGATAAACCCAAAAATTATCCAAAAAAACTCGAATATTAGCCATGAAACCCAAAAATTAGCCAGAAAAAAAAATTAGCTGGAAAAAATAAAAAAATTATCCACAAAAACTCAAAAATTGTCAGGAAAACCCAAAAATTAGCCATAAAACCCAGAATTTAGCCGGAAAAACCCAAAAATTAGCCAGAAAAACCCAAAATTTAGCCAGAAAAACTCAAAAATTAGCCAATAAATCTCAAAAATTAGCCATAAAACCCAAAAATTAGCCAGAAAAAAGAAATTAGCTAGGAAAAAAGAAAAAAATTAGCCATAAAACCCAAAAATTTGCCAGAAAAACCCAAAATTTAGCTAGGAAAACTCAAAAATTAGCTAGGAAAACTCAGAAATTAGCCACAAAAACCCAAAAATTGTCAGAAAAACCCAAAAATTAGCCATAAAACCCAGAAATTAGACAGAAAAACTCAAAAATTAGCTGGAAAAACTCGAAAATTAGTCATGAAACCCAAAAATTAGCCAGAAAAACTCAAAAATTAGCCATAAAACCCAAAAATTAGCCAGAAAAAAGAAATTAGCTAGAAAAAAAGAAAAAAATTAGCCATAAAACCCAAAAATTTGCCAGAAAAACCCAAAATTTAGCTAGGAAAACTCAAAAATTAGCTAGGAAAACTCAGAAATTAGCCACAAAAACCCAAAAATTGTCAGAAAAACCCAAAAATTAGCCATAAAACCCAGAAATTAGACAGAAAAACTCAAAAATTAGCTGGAAAAACTCGAAAATTAGTCATGAAACCCAAAAATTAGCCGGAAAAACTCAAAAATTAGCTAGAAAAACCCAACAATTAGCCAAAAAAACTCAAAAATTAGCCATGAAATCCAAAAGTTAGCCAGAAAAAAAATTAACTAGAAAAAAAAAAATTAGCCATAAAACCCAAAAATTAGCCAAAAAAACCCGGAATTTAGCCAGAAAAACTAAAAATTAGCCAATAAATCTCAAAAATTAGCCATAAAACCCAAAAATTAGCCAGAACAACCCAAAATTTAGCAAGAAAAACTCAAAAATTAGCCAAAAACTCTCAAAAATTAGCCATAAAACCCAGAAATTAGCCAGAAAAACCCAAAAATTTGCCAGACAAACCCAAAAATTAGCAATAAAACCCAAAAATTAGCCAGAAAAACCCAAAATTTAGCCAGGAAAACTCAAAAATTAGCCAATAAATCTCAAAAATTAGCCATAGAACCCAAAAATTAGCCAGAAAAACCCAAAATTTAGCTAGAAAAACTCAAATATTAGCTAGAAAAACTCAGAAATTAGCTATAAAAACCCAAAAATTAGCTAGAGAAACTCAAAAATTAGCCACAAAAATTCAAGAATTAGCCACAAAAATACAAGAATTAGCTATAAAACCCAAGAATTAGTTGGAAAAACTCAAAAATTAGACATAAAACCCAAAAATTAGCCAGAAAAACTCAAAAATTAGCCGAAAAAACTTAAGAATTAGCCATGAAACCCAGAAATTAGCCAGAAAAAAGAAATTAACTAGAAAAAAATAAAAAAATTAGCCATAAAACCCAAAAATTTGCCAGAAAAACCCAAAATTTAGCTAGGAAAACTCAGAAATTAGCCACAAAAACCCAAAAATTGTCAGAAAAACCCAAAAATTAGCCATAAAATCCAGAAATTAGACAGAAAAACCCAAAAATTAGCCAGGAAAACTCAAAAATTAGCTAGATAAACCCAAAAATTAGCCAAAAAAACTCAAATATTAGCCATGAAACCCAAAAATTAGCCAGAAAAAAAAATTAGCTGGGAAAAATAAAAAAATTATCCACAAAAACTCAAAAATTGTCAGAAAAACCCAAAAATTAGCCATAAAACCCAGAAATTAGCCGGAAAAACCCAAAAATTAGCCAAAAAAACTCAACAATTAGCCATGAAACCCAAAAATAATCTAGAAAAACCCAAAATTTAACTAGAAAAACTCAAAAATTAGCCATAAAACCCAGAAATTAGACAAAAAAACTCAAAAATTAGCTGGAAAAACTTGAAAATTAGTCATAAAACCCAAAAATTAGCCAAAAAAACTCAAAAATTAGCTGGAAAAACTCGAAAATTAGTCATAAAACCCAAAAATTAGCCAAAATAACTCAAAAATTAGCTATGAAACCCAAAAATTAGCCAGAAAAAAGAAATTAGCTAGAAAAAAATAAAAAAATTAGCCATAAAACCCAAAAATTTGCCAGAAAAACCCAAAATTTAGCTAGAAAAACTCAAAAATTAGCTAGAAAAACTCAGAAATTAGCCACAAAAACCCAAAAATTGTCAGAAAAACCCAAAAATTAGCCATAAAACCCAGTAATTAGACAGAAAAACCCAAAAATTAGCCAGAGAAACCCAAAAATTAGCTAGAAAAACCCAAAAATTGGCCAAAAAAAAATTAGCTAGAAAAAATAGAAAAATTAGCCATAAAACCCAAAAATTAGCCAGAAAAACCCAAAATTTAGCTAGAAAAACTCAAATATTAGCTAGAAAAACTCAGAAATTAGCCACAAAAACCCAAAAATTGTCAGAAAAACCCAAAAATTAGCCATAAAATCCAGAAATTAGACAGAAAAACCCAAAAATTAGCCAGGAAAACTCAAAAATTAGCTAGATAAACCCAAAAATTAGCCAGAAAAACCCAAAATTTAGCCAGGAAAACTCAAAAATTAGCCAATAAATCTCAAAAATTAGCCATAGAACCCAAAAATTAGCCAGAAAAACCCAAAATTTAGCTAGAAAAACTCAAATATTAGCTAGAAAAACTCAGAAATTAGCTATAAAAACCCAAAAATTAGCTAGAGAAACTCAAAAATTAGCCACAAAAATTCAAGAATTAGCCACAAAAATACAAGAATTAGCTATAAAACCCAAGAATTAGTTGGAAAAACTCAAAAATTAGCCATAAAACCCAAAAATTAGCCAGAAAAACTCAAAAATTAGCCGAAAAAACTTAAGAATTAGCCATGAAACCCAGAAATTAGCCAGAAAAAAGAAATTAACTAGAAAAAAATGAAAAAATTAGCCATAAAACCCAAAAATTTGCCAGAAAAACCCAAAATTTAGCTAGGAAAACTCAAAAATTAGCCACAAAAACCCAAAAATTGTCAGAAAAACCCAAAAATTAGCCATAAAATCCAGAAATTAGACAGAAAAACCCAAAAATTAGCCAGGAAAACTCAAAAATTAGCTAGATAAACCCAAAAATTAGCCAAAAAAACTCAAATATTAGCCATGAAACCCAAAAATTAGCCAGAAAAAAAAATTAGCTGGAAAAAATAAAAAAATTATCCACAAAAACTCAAAAATTGTCAGGAAAACCCAAAAATTAGCCATAAAACCCAGAATTTAGCCGGAAACACCCAAAAATTAGCCAGAAAAACCCAAAATTTAGCCAGAAAAACTCAAAAATTAGCCAATAAATCTCAAAAATTAGCCATAAAACCCAAAAATTAGCCAGAAAAAAGAAATTAGCTAGAAAAAAAGAAAAAAATTAGCCATAAAACCCAAAAATTTGCCAGAAAAACCCAAAATTTAGCTAGGAAAACTCAAAAATTAGCTAGGAAAACTCAGAAATTAGCCACAAAAACTCAAAAATTGTCAGAAAAACCCAAAAATTAGCCATAAAACCCAGAAATTAGACAGAAAAACTCAAAAATTAGCTGGAAAAACTCGAAAATTAGTCATGAAACCCAAAAATTAGCCAGAAAAACTCAAAAATTAGCCATAAAACCCATAAATTAGCCAGAAAAAAGAAATTAGCTAGAAAAAAATTAGCCATAAAACCCAAAAATTTGCCAGAAAAACCCAAAATTTAGCTAGGAAAACTCAAAAATTAGCTAGGAAAACTCAGAAATTAGCCACAAAAACCCAAAAATTGTCAGAAAAACCCAAAAATTAGCCATAAAACCCAGAAATTAGACAGAAAAACTCAAAAATTAGCTGGAAAAACTCGAAAATTAGTCATGAAACCCAAAAATTAGCCGGAAAAACTCAAAAATTAGCTAGAAAAACCCAACAATTAGCCAAAAAAACTCAAAAATTAGCCATGAAATCCAAAAGTTAGCCAGAAAAAAAAATTAACTAGAAAAAAAAAAATTAGCCATAAAACCCAAAAATTAGCCAAAAAAACAAAAAAACCCGGAATTTAGCCAGAAAAACTAAAAATTAGCCAATAAATCTCAAAAATTAGCCATAAAACCCAGAAATTAGCCAGAAAAACCCAAAAATTTGCCAGACAAACCCAAAAATTAGCCAGAAAAACCCAAAATTTAGCCAGGAAAACTCAAAAATTAGCCAATAAATCTCAAAAATTAGCCATAGAACCTAAAAATTAGCCAGAAAAACCCAAAATTTAGCTAGAAAAACTCAAATATTAGCTAGAAAAACTCAGAAATTAGCTATAAAAACCCAAAAATTAGCTAGAGAAACTCAAAAATTAGCCACAAAAATTCAAGAATTAGCCACAAAAATACAAGAATTAGCTATAAAACCCAAAAATTAGCCAGAAAAACTCAAAAATTAGCCGAAAAAACTTAAGAATTAGCCATGAAACCCAGAAATTAGCCAGAAAAAAGAAATTAACTAGAAAAAAATAAAAAAATTAGCCATAAAACCCAAAAATTTGCCAGAAAAACCCAAAATTTAGCTAGGAAAACTCAGAAATTAGCCACAAAAACCCAAAAATTGTCAGAAAAACCCAAAAATTAGCCATAAAATCCAGAAATTAGACAGAAAAACCCAAAAATTAGCCAGGAAAACTCAAAAATTAGCTAGATAAACCCAAAAATTAGCCAAAAAAACTCAAATATCAGCCATGAAACCCAAAAATTAGCCAGAAAAAAAAATTAGCTGGGAAAAATAAAAAAATTATCCACAAAAACTCAAAAATTGTCAGAAAAACCCAAAAATTAGCCATAAAACCCAGAAATTAGCCGGAAAAACCCAAAAATTAGCCAAAAAACTCAACAATTAGCCATGAAACCCAAAAATAATCTAGAAAAACCCAAAATTTAACTAGAAAAACTCAAAAATTAGCCATAAAACCCAGAAATTAGACAAAAAAACTCAAAAATTAGCTGGAAAAACTTGAAAATTAGTCATAAAACCCAAAAATTAGCCAAAAAAACTCAAAAATTAGCTGGAAAAACTCGAAAATTAGTCATAAAACCCAAAAATTAGCCAAAAAAACTCAAAAATTAGCTATGAAACCCAAAAATCAGCCAGAAAAAAAAATTAGCTAGAAAAAATGAAAAAATTAGCCATAAAACTCAAAAATCACACAGAAAAACTCAGAAAGTAGCTAAAAAAACCCAAAAATTAGCCAGAAAAACTCAAAAATTAGCTAGAAAAACCCAAAAATTAGCCAAAAAAACTCAAAAATTAGCCATGAAACCCAAAAATAAGCTAGAAAAACCCAAAATTTAGCTAGAAAAACTCAAAAATGAGCTAGGAAAACTCAGAAATTAGCCACAAAAACCCAAAAATTGTCAGAAAAACCCAAAAATTGTCAGAAAAACCCAAAAATTAGCCATAAAACCCAGAAATTAGACAGAAAAACTCAAAAAGTAGCAGGAAAAACTCGAAAATTAGTCATAAAACCCAAAAATTAGCTAGAAAAAATAGGAAAATTAGCCATAAAACCCAAAAATTTGCCAGAAAAACCCAAAATTTAGCTAGAAAAACTCAAAAATTAGCTAGGAAAACTCAGAAATTAGCCACAAATCCCAAAAATTGTCAAAAAACCCAAAAATTAGCCAAAAAAACTCAAAAATTAGCCATGAAACCCAAAAATTAGCCAGAAAAACCCAAAATTTAGCCAGGAAAACTCAAAAATTAGCCAATAAATCTCAAAAATTAGCCATAGAACCCAAAAATTAGCCAGAAAAACCCAAAATTTAGCTAGAAAAACTCAAAAATTAGCTATAAAAACCCAAAAATTAGCCAAAAAAACTCAAAAATTAGCCATGAGACCCAAAAATTAGCCAGAAAAATAAATTAGCTAGAAAAAATAAAAAAATTAGCCATAAAACCCAAAAATTAGCCATAAAACCCAATAATAAGCCAGAAAAACCCAGAATTTAGCCAGGAAAACTCAAAAATTAGCCAATAAATCTCAAAAATTAGCCAGACAACCCAAAAATTAGCAATAAATTCCAAAAATTAGCCAGAAAAACCCAAAATTTAGCCAGGAAAACTCAAAAATTAGCCAATAAATCTCAAAAATTAGCCATAGAACCCAAAAATTAGCCAGAAAAACCCAAAATTTATCTAGAAAAACTCAAATATTAGCTAGAAAAACCCAAAAATTAGCTAGAGAAACTCAAAAATTAGCCACAAAAATACAAGAATTAGCCACAAAAATACAAGAATTAGCTATAAAACCCAAGAATTAGTTAGAAAAACTCAAAAATTAGCCATAAAACCCAAAAATTAGCCAGAAAAACTCAAAAATTAGCTAGAAAAACTCAAAACTTAGCCGAAAAAACTCAAAAATTAGCCATGAAATCCAAAAATTAGCCAGAAAAAAGAAATTAGCTAGAAAAAAATAAAAAAATTAGCCATAAAACCCAAAAATTTGCCAGAAAAACCCAAAATTTAGCTAGAAAAACTCAAAAATTAGCTAGGAAAACTCAGAAATTAGCCACAAAAACCCAAAAATTGTCAGAAAAACCCAAAAATTAGCCATAAAATCCAGAAATTAGACAGAAAAACCCAAAAATTAGCCAGGAAAACTCAAAAATTAGCTAGATAAACCCAAAAATTAGCCAAAAAAACTGAAATATTAGCCATGAAACCCAAAAATTAGCCAGAAAAAAAAATTAGCTGGAAAAAATAAAAAAATTAGCCACAAAAACTCAAAAATTGTCAAAAAAACCCAAAAATTAGCCATAAAACCCAGAAATTAGACAGAAAAACTCAGAAATTAGCCGGAAAAACTCGAAAATTGGTCATGAAACCCAAAAATTAGCCAGAAAATTTCAAAAATTAGCTAGAAAAACCCAAAAATTAGCCAAAAAAACTCAAAAATTAGCCATGAAACCCAAAAATAAGCTAGAAAAACCCAAAATTTAACTAGAAAAACTCCAAAATTAGCCATAAAACCCAAAAATTTGCCAGAAAAACCCAAAATTTAGCTAGGAAAACTCAAAAATTAGCTAGGAAAACTCAGAAATTAGCCACAAAAACCCAAAAATTGTCAGAAAAACCCAAAAATTAGCCATAAAACCCAGAAATTAGACAGAAAAACTCAAAAATTAGCTGGAAAAACTCGAAAATTAGTCATGAAACCCAAAAATTAGCCAGAAAAACTCAAAAATTAGCTAGAAAAACCCAACAATTAGCCAAAAAAACTCAAAAATTAGCCATGAAATCCAAAAGTTAGCCAGAAAAGAAAATTAGCTAGAAAAAAAAAATTAGCCATAAAACCCAAAAATTAGCCATAAAACCCAAAAATTAGCCAAAAAACCCGGAATTTAGCCAGAAAAACTCAAAAATGAGCCAAAAACTCTCAAAAAATAGCCAGAAAACCCAAAAATTAGCCAGAAAAACCCAAAATTTAGCCAGTAAAACTAAAAATTAGCCAATAAATCTCAAAAATTAGCCATAAAACCCAAAAATTAGCCAGAAAAACCCAAAATTTAGCAAGAAAAACTCAAAAATTAGCCAAAAACTCTCAAAAATTAGCCATAAAACCCAGAAATTAGCCAGAAAAACCCAAAAATTTGCCAGACAAACCCAAAAATTAGCAATAAAACCCAAAAATTAGCCAGAAAAACCCAAAATTTAGCCAGGAAAACTCAAAAATTAGCCAATAAATCTCAAAAATTAGCCATAGAACCCAAAAATTAGCCAGAAAAACCCAAAATTTAGCTAGAAAAACTCAAATATTAGCTAGAAAAACTCAGAAATTAGCTATAAAAACCCAAAAATTAGCTAGAGAAACTCAAAAATTAGCCACAAAAATTCAAGAATTAGCCACAAAAATACAAGAATTAGCTATAAAACCCAAGAATTAGTTGGAAAAACTCAAAAATTAGCCATAAAACCCAAAAATTAGCCAGAAAAACTCAAAAATTAGCCGAAAAAACTTAAGAATTAGCCATGAAACCCAGAAATTAGCCAGAAAAAAGAAATTAACTAGAAAAAAATAAAAAAATTAGCCATAAAACCCAGAATTTAGCCGGAAAACCCAAAAATTAGCCAGAAAAACCCAAAATTTAGCCAGAAAAACTCAAAAATTAGCCAATAAATCTCAAAAATTAGGCATAAAACCCAAAAATTAGCCAGAAAAAAGAAATTAGCTAGAAAAAAAGAAAAAAATTAGCCATAAAACCCAAAAATTTGCCAGAAAAACCCAAAATTTAGCTAGGAAAACTCAAAAATTAGCTAGGAAAACTCAGAAATTAGCCACAAAAACTCAAAAATTGTCAGAAAAACCCAAAAATTAGCCATAAAACCCAGAAATTAGACAGAAAAACTCAAAAATTAGCTGGAAAAACTCGAAAATTAGTCATGAAACCCAAAAATTAGCCAGAAAAACTCAAAAATTAGCCATAAAACCCAAAAATTAGCCAGAAAAAAGAAATTAGCTAGAAAAAAATTAGCCATAAAACCCAAAAATTTGCCAGAAAAACCCAAAATTTAGCTAGGAAAACTCAAAAATTAGCTAGGAAAACTCAGAAATTAGCCACAAAAACCCAAAAATTGTCAGAAAAACCCAAAAATTAGCCATAAAACCCAGAAATTAGACAGAAAAACTCAAAAATTAGCTGGAAAAACTCGAAAATTAGTCATGAAACCCAAAAATTAGCCGGAAAAACTCAAAAATTAGCTAGAAAAACCCAACAATTAGCCAAAAAAACTCAAAAATTAGCCATGAAATCCAAAAGTTAGCCAGAAAAAAAAATTAACTAGAAAAAAAAAAAATTTGCCATAAAACCCAAAAATTAGCCATAAAACCCAAAAATTAGCCAAAAAAACAAAAAAACCCGGAATTTAGCCAGAAAAACTAAAAATTAGCCAATAAATCTCAAAAATTAGCCATAAAACCCAGAAATTAGCCAGAAAAACCCAAAAATTTGCCAGACAAACCCAAAAATTAGCCAGAAAAACCCAAAATTTAGCCAGGAAAACTCAAAAATTAGCCAATAAATCTCAAAAATTAGCCATAGAACCTAAAAATTAGCCAGAAAAACCCAAAATTTAGCTAGAAAAACTCAAATATTAGCTAGAAAAACTCAGAAATTAGCTATAAAAACCCAAAAATTAGCTAGAGAAACTCAAAAATTAGCCACAAAAATTCAAGAATTAGCCACAAAAATACAAGAATTAGCTATAAAACCCAAAAATTAGCCAGAAAAACTCAAAAATTAGCCGAAAAAACTTAAGAATTAGCCATGAAACCCAGAAATTAGCCAGAAAAAAGAAATTAACTAGAAAAAAATCAAAAAATTAGCCATAAAACCCAAAATTTAGCTAGAAAAACTCAAAAATTAGCTAGAAAAACTCAGAAATTAGCCACAAAACCCCAAAAATTGTCAGAAAAACCCAAAAATTAGCCATAAAACCCAGTAATTAGACAGAAAAACCCAAAAATTAGCCAGAGAAACTCAAAAATTAGCTAGAAAAACCCAAAAATTGGCCAAAAAAAAATTAGCTAGAAAAAATAGAAAAATTAGCCATAAAACCCAAAAATTAGCCAGAAAAACCCAAAATTTAGCTAGAAAAACTCAAATATTACCTAGAAAAACTCAGAAATTAGCCACAAAAACCCAAAAATTGTCAGAAAAACCCAAAAATTAGCCATAAAATCCAGAAATTAGACAGAAAAACCCAAACATTAGCCAGGAAAACTCAAAAATTAGCTAGATAAACCCAAAAATTAGCCAAAAAAACTCAAATATTAGCCATGAAACCCAAAAATTAGCCAAAAAAAAAATTAGCTAGGAAAAATAGAAAAATTAGCCATAAAACCCAAAAATTAGCCAGAAAAACCCAAAATTTAGCTAGAAAAACTCAAATATTAGCTAGAAAAACTCAGAAATTAGCCACAAAAACCCAAAAATTGTCAGAAAAACCCAAAAATTAGCCATAAAACCCAGAAATAAGACAGAAAAACTCAGAATTTAGCCGGAAAAACTCGAAAATTGGTCATGAAACCCAAAAATTAGCCAGAAAAACTCAAAAATTAGCTAGAAAAACCCAAAAATTAGCCAAAAAAACTCAAAAATTAGCCATGAAACCCAAAAATAAGCTAGAAAAACCCAAAATTTAACTAGAAAAATTCAAAAATTAGCCATAAAACCCAGAAATTAGAAAAAAAACTCAAAAATTAGCTGGAAAAACTCGAAAATTAGTCAAAAAACCCAAAAATTAGCCAGAAAAACTCAAAAATTAGCTAGAAAAACCCAAAAATTAACCAAAAAACTCAAAAATTAGCCATGAAACCCAAAAATAAGCTAGAAAAACCCAAAATTTAACTAGAAAAACTCCAAAATTAGCCATAAAACCCAAAAATTTGCCAGAAAAACCCAAAATTTAGCTAGGAAAACTCAAAAATTAGCTAGGAAAACTCAGAAATTAGCCACAAAAACCCAAAAATTGTCAGAAAAACCCAAAAATTAGCCATAAAACCCAGAAATTAGACAGAAAAACTCAAAAATTAGCTGGAAAAACTCGAAAATTAGTCATGAAACCCAAAAATTAGCCAGAAAAACTCAAAAATTAGCTAGAAAAACCCAACAATTAGCCAAAAAAACTCAAAAATTAGCCATGAAATCCAAAAGTTAGCCAGAAAAGAAAATTAGCTAGAAAAAAAAAATTAGCCATAAAACCCAAAAATTAGCCATAAAACCCAAAAATTAGCCAAAAAACCCGGAATTTAGCCAGAAAAACTCAAAAATGAGCCAAAAACTCTCAAAAAATAGCCAGAAAACCCAAAAATTAGCCAGAAAAACCCAAAATTTAGCCAGTAAAACTAAAAATTAGCCAATAAATCTCAAAAATTAGCCATAAAACCCAAAAATTAGCCAGAAAAACCCAAA
This sequence comes from Diorhabda elongata, assembly GCA_026230145.1. Classification (NCBI taxonomy): domain Eukaryota; kingdom Metazoa; phylum Arthropoda; class Insecta; order Coleoptera; family Chrysomelidae; genus Diorhabda; species Diorhabda elongata. The sequence continues at coordinate 205,819 of JAOVVJ010000045.1, forward strand.
ATTTAGCAAGAAAAACTCAAAAATTAGCCAAAAACTCTCAAAAATTAGCCATAAAACCCAGAAATTAGCCAGAAAAACCCAAAAATTTGCCAGACAAACCCAAAAATTAGCAATAAAACCCAAAAATTAGCCAGAAAAACCCAAAATTTAGCCAGGAAAACTCAAAAATTAGCCAATAAATCTCAAAAATTAGCCATAGAACCCAAAAATTAGCCAGAAAAACCCAAAATTTAGCTAGAAAAACTCAAATATTAGCTAGAAAAACTCAGAAATTAGCTATAAAAACCCAAAAATTAGCTAGAGAAACTCAAAAATTAGCCACAAAAATTCAAGAATTAGCCACAAAAATACAAGAATTAGCTATAAAACCCAAGAATTAGTTGGAAAAACTCAAAAATTAGCCATAAAACCCAAAAATTAGCCAGAAAAACTCAAAAATTAGCCGAAAAAACTTAAGAATTAGCCATGAAACCCAGAAATTAGCCAGAAAAAAGAAATTAACTAGAAAAAAATAAAAAAATTAGCCATAAAACCCAGAATTTAGCCGGAAAACCCAAAAATTAGCCAGAAAAACCCAAAATTTAGCCAGAAAAACTCAAAAATTAGCCAATAAATCTCAAAAATTAGGCATAAAACCCAAAAATTAGCCAGAAAAAAGAAATTAGCTAGAAAAAAAGAAAAAAATTAGCCATAAAACCCAAAAATTTGCCAGAAAAACCCAAAATTTAGCTAGGAAAACTCAAAAATTAGCTAGGAAAACTCAGAAATTAGCCACAAAAACTCAAAAATTGTCAGAAAAACCCAAAAATTAGCCATAAAACCCAGAAATTAGACAGAAAAACTCAAAAATTAGCTGGAAAAACTCGAAAATTAGTCATGAAACCCAAAAATTAGCCAGAAAAACTCAAAAATTAGCCATAAAACCCAAAAATTAGCCAGAAAAAAGAAATTAGCTAGAAAAAAATTAGCCATAAAACCCAAAAATTTGCCAGAAAAACCCAAAATTTAGCTAGGAAAACTCAAAAATTAGCTAGGAAAACTCAGAAATTAGCCACAAAAACCCAAAAATTGTCAGAAAAACCCAAAAATTAGCCATAAAACCCAGAAATTAGACAGAAAAACTCAAAAATTAGCTGGAAAAACTCGAAAATTAGTCATGAAACCCAAAAATTAGCCGGAAAAACTCAAAAATTAGCTAGAAAAACCCAACAATTAGCCAAAAAAACTCAAAAATTAGCCATGAAATCCAAAAGTTAGCCAGAAAAAAAAATTAACTAGAAAAAAAAAAAATTTGCCATAAAACCCAAAAATTAGCCATAAAACCCAAAAATTAGCCAAAAAAACAAAAAAACCCGGAATTTAGCCAGAAAAACTAAAAATTAGCCAATAAATCTCAAAAATTAGCCATAAAACCCAGAAATTAGCCAGAAAAACCCAAAAATTTGCCAGACAAACCCAAAAATTAGCCAGAAAAACCCAAAATTTAGCCAGGAAAACTCAAAAATTAGCCAATAAATCTCAAAAATTAGCCATAGAACCTAAAAATTAGCCAGAAAAACCCAAAATTTAGCTAGAAAAACTCAAATATTAGCTAGAAAAACTCAGAAATTAGCTATAAAAACCCAAAAATTAGCTAGAGAAACTCAAAAATTAGCCACAAAAATTCAAGAATTAGCCACAAAAATACAAGAATTAGCTATAAAACCCAAAAATTAGCCAGAAAAACTCAAAAATTAGCCGAAAAAACTTAAGAATTAGCCATGAAACCCAGAAATTAGCCAGAAAAAAGAAATTAACTAGAAAAAAATCAAAAAATTAGCCATAAAACCCAAAATTTAGCTAGAAAAACTCAAAAATTAGCTAGAAAAACTCAGAAATTAGCCACAAAACCCCAAAAATTGTCAGAAAAACCCAAAAATTAGCCATAAAACCCAGTAATTAGACAGAAAAACCCAAAAATTAGCCAGAGAAACTCAAAAATTAGCTAGAAAAACCCAAAAATTGGCCAAAAAAAAATTAGCTAGAAAAAATAGAAAAATTAGCCATAAAACCCAAAAATTAGCCAGAAAAACCCAAAATTTAGCTAGAAAAACTCAAATATTACCTAGAAAAACTCAGAAATTAGCCACAAAAACCCAAAAATTGTCAGAAAAACCCAAAAATTAGCCATAAAATCCAGAAATTAGACAGAAAAACCCAAACATTAGCCAGGAAAACTCAAAAATTAGCTAGATAAACCCAAAAATTAGCCAAAAAAACTCAAATATTAGCCATGAAACCCAAAAATTAGCCAAAAAAAAAATTAGCTAGGAAAAATAGAAAAATTAGCCATAAAACCCAAAAATTAGCCAGAAAAACCCAAAATTTAGCTAGAAAAACTCAAATATTAGCTAGAAAAACTCAGAAATTAGCCACAAAAACCCAAAAATTGTCAGAAAAACCCAAAAATTAGCCATAAAACCCAGAAATAAGACAGAAAAACTCAGAATTTAGCCGGAAAAACTCGAAAATTGGTCATGAAACCCAAAAATTAGCCAGAAAAACTCAAAAATTAGCTAGAAAAACCCAAAAATTAGCCAAAAAAACTCAAAAATTAGCCATGAAACCCAAAAATAAGCTAGAAAAACCCAAAATTTAACTAGAAAAATTCAAAAATTAGCCATAAAACCCAGAAATTAGAAAAAAAACTCAAAAATTAGCTGGAAAAACTCGAAAATTAGTCAAAAAACCCAAAAATTAGCCAGAAAAACTCAAAAATTAGCTAGAAAAACCCAAAAATTAACCAAAAAACTCAAAAATTAGCCATGAAACCCAAAAATTAGCCAGACAAACCCAAAATTTAGCCAGAAAAACTCAAAAATTAGCCATAAAACCCAAAAATAAGCTAAAAAAACCCAAAATTTGACTAGAAAAACTCAAAAATTAGCCATAAAACGCAAAAATCAGCCAGAAAAACTCAAAAATTAGCTGGAAAAAATCAGAAACTAGCCATAAAACCCAAAAATAAGCTAGAAAAACCCAAAATTTAACTAGAAAAACTCAAAAATTAGCCATAAAACCCAAAAATTAGCCAGAAAAACCCAAAAATTTGCCAGACAGACCAAAAAGTATCAATAAAACTCAAAAATTAGCCAGAAAAACCCAAAATTTAGCCAAAAAATTCAAAAATTAGCCATGAAAACCAAAAATTAGCCAGAAAAAAAATTAGCTAGAAAAAATAGAAAAAATTGCCATAAAACCAAAAATTAGCCATAAAACCCAAAAATTAGCCATAAAACCCAAAAATTAGCCAGAAAAACCCAAAATTTAGCCAGAAAAACTCAAAAATTAGCCAATAAATCTCAAAAATTAGCCATGAAACCCAAAAATTAGCCAGAAAAAAGAAATTAGCTAGAAAAAAAGAAAAAAATTAGCCATAAAACCCAAAAATTTGCCAGAAAAACCCAAAATTTAGCTAGAAAAATTCAAAAATTAGCTAGGAAAACTCAGAAATTAGCCACAAAAACCCAAAAATTGTAAGAAAAACCCAAAAATTAGCCATAAAACCCAGAAATTAGACAGAAAAACTCAAAAATTAGCTGGAAAAACTCGAAAATTAGTCATGAAACCCAAAAATTAGCCAGAAAAACTCGAAAATTAGCTAGAAAAACCCAACAATTAGCCAAAAAAACTCAAAAATTAGCCATGAAACCCAAAAATTAGCCAGAAAAAAAAATTAGCTAGAAAAAATAAAAAAATTAGCCATAAAACCCAAAAATTAGCCAAAAAAAACACGGAATTTAGCCAGGAAAACTCAAAAATGAGCCAAAAACTCTCAAAAATAGCCAGAAAACCCAAAAATTAGCCATGAAACCCAAAAATTAGCCAGAAAAACCCAAAATTTAGCCAAAAAAACTAAAAATTAGCCAATAAATCTCAAAAATTAGCCATAAAACCCAAAAATTAGCCAGAAAAACCCAAAATTTAGCAAGAAAAACTCAAAAATTAGCCAAAAACTCTCAAAAATTAGCCATAAAACCCAGAAATTAGCCAGAAAAACCCAAAAATTTGCCAGACAAACCCAAAAATTAGCAATAAAACCCAAAAATTAGCCAGAAAAACCCAAAAATTAGCCAATAAATCTCAAAAATTAGCCATAGAACCCAAAAATTAGCCAGAAAAACCCAAAATTTAGCTAGAAAAACTCAAATATTAGCTAGAAAAACTCAGAAATTAGCTATAAAAACCCAAAAATTAGCTAGAGAAACTCAAAAATTAGCCGAAAAAACTCAAGAATTAGCCATGAAACCCAGAAATTAGCCAGAAAAAAGAAATTATCTAGAAAAAAATAAATAAATTAGCCATAAAACCCAAAAATTTGCCAGAAAAACCCAAAATTTAGCTAGAAAAACTCAAAAATTAGCTAGGAAAACTCAGAAATTAGCCACAAAAACCCAAAAATTGTCAGAAAAACCCAAAAAATAGCCATAAAATCCAGAAATTAGACAGAAAAACCCAAAAATTAGCCAGAAAAACTCGAATATTAGCTAGAAAAACTCAGAAATTAGCCACAAAAACCCAAAAATTGTCAGAAAAACCCAAAAATTAGCCATAAAATCCAGAAATTAGACAGAAAAACCCAAAAATTAGCCAGGAAAACTCAAAAATTAGCTAGATAAACCCAAAAATTAGCCAAAAAAACTCAAATATTAGCCATGAAACCCAAAAATTAGCCAGAAAAAAAATTAGCTGGAAAAAATGAAAAAATTAGCCACAAAAACTCAAAAATTGTCAGAAAAACCCAAAAATTAGCCAGAAAAAATCAAAAATTAGCTAGAAAAACCCAAAAATTAGCCAAAAAAACTCAAAAATTAGCCATGAAACCCAAAAATAAGCTAGAAAAACCCCTAAATTTAACTAGAAAAACTCAAAAATTAGCCATAAAACCCAGAAATTAGAAAAAAAAACTCAAAAATTAGCTGGAAAAACTCGAAAATTAGTCATAAAACCCAAAAATTAGCCAAAAAAACTCAAAAATTAGCCATGAAACCCAAAAATTAGCCAGAAAAACTCAAAAATTAGCCGAAAAAACTTAAGAATTAGCCATGAAACCCAGAAATTAGCCAGAAAAAAGAAATTAACTAGAAAAAAATAAAAAAATTAGCCATAAAACCCAAAAATTTGCCAGAAAAACCCAAAATTTAGCTAGAAAAACTCAAAAATTAGCTAGGAAAACTCAGAAATTAGCCACAAAAACCCAAAAATTGTCAGAAAAACCCAAAAATTAGCCATAAAACCCAGAAATTAGATAGAAACACTCAAAAATTAGCTGGAAAAACTCGAAAATTAGTCATAAATCCCAAAAATTAGCCAGAAAAACTCAAAAATTAGCTAGAAAAACCCAAAAATTAGCCATGAAACACAAAAATTAGCCAGAAAAAAAATTAGCTAGAAAAAATAAAAAAATTAGCCATAAAACCCAAAAATTAGCCAGAAAAACCCAGAATTTAGCCAGAAATACTCAAAAATTAGCCAAAAACTCTCAAAAATTAGCCAGAAAACCCAAAAATTAGCCATAAAACCCAAAAATTAGCCGAAAAAACCCAAAATTTAGCCAGAAATACTCAAAAATTAGCCAATAAATCTCAGAAATTAGCCATAAAACCCAAAAATTAGCCAGAATAACCCAAAATTTAGCAAGAAAAACTCAAAAATTAGCTAGAAAAACCCAAAAATTAGCCATAACACCCAAAAATTAGCCAGAAAAACCCAAAAATTTGCCGGACAAACCCAAAAATTAGCAATAAAACCCTAAAATTAGCGAGAAAAACCCAAAATTTACCCAGAAAAACTCAAAAATTAGCCATAAAACCCAAAAATCACACAGAAAAACTCAGAAAGTAGCTGAAAAACTCGAAAATTAGTCATAAAACCCAAAAATTAGCCAGAAAATCTCAGAAATTAGCTAGAAAAACCCAAAAATTAGCCAAAACAACTCAAAAATTAGCCATGAAACCCAAAAATTTGCCAGAAAAACCCAAAATTAAGCTAGAAAAACTCAAAATTTAGCTAGAAAAACTCAAATATTAGCTAGAAAAACTTAGAAATTAGCCATAAAACCCAAAAATTAGCCATAAAACCCAAAAAATAGCCAGAAAAACCCGGAATTAAGCCAGAACAACTCAAAAATAGCCAAAAACTCTTGAAAAATAGCCAGAAAACCCAAAAATTAGCCATAAAACCCAAAAATTAGCCAGAAAAACCCAAAATTTAGCCAGAAAGACTCAAAAATTAGCCAGTAAATCTCAAAAATTAGCCATGAAACCCAGAAATTAGCCAGAAAAACCCGAAATTTAGCAAAAAAAACTCAAAAATTAGCCAAAAACTCTCAAAAATTAGCCATAAAACCCAGAAATTAGCCAGAAAAACCCAAAAATTTGCCAGACAAACCCAAAAATTAGCAATAAAACCCAATAATTAGCCATAAAACCCAAAAATTAGCCAGAAAAACCCAAAATTTAGCCAGAAAGACTCAAAAATTAGCCAGTAAATCTCAAAAATTAGCCATAAAACCCAAAAATTAGCCAGAAAAACCCGAAATTTAGCAAGAAAAACTCAAAAATTAGCCGAAAACTCTCAAAAATTTGCCATAAAACCCAGAAATTAGCCAGAAAAACCCAAAAATTTGCCAGACAAACCCAAAAATTAGCAATAAAACCCAAAAATTAGCCAGAAAAACCCAAAATTTAGCCAGGAAAACTCAAAAATTAGCCAATAAATCTCAAAAATTAGCCATAGAACCCAAAAATTAGCTAGAAAAACTCAAATATTAGCTAGAAAAACTCAGAAATTAGCTATAAAAACCCAAAAATTAGCTAGAGAAACTCAAAAATTAGCCACAAAAATTCAAGAATTAGCCACAAAAATACAAGAATTAGCTATAAAACCCAAGAATTAGTTGGAAAAACTCAAAAATTAGCCATAAAACCCAAAAATTAGCCATAAAACCCAAAAATTAGCCAGAAAAACTCAAAAATTAGCCGAAAAAACTTAAGAATTAGCCATGAAACCCAGAAATTAGCCAGAAAAAAGAAATTAACTAGAAAAAAATGAAAAAATTAGCCATAAAACCCAAAAATTTGCCAGAAAAACCCAAAATTTAGCTAGGAAAACTCAGAAATTAGCCACAAAAACCCAAAAATTGTCAGAAAAACCCAAAAATTAGCCATAAAATCCAGAAATTAGACAGAAAAACCCAAAAATTAGCCAGGAAAACTCAAAAATTAGCTAGATAAACCCAAAAATTAGCCAAAAAAACTCAAATATTAGCCATGAAACCCAAAAATTAGCCAGAAAAAAAAATTAGCTGGGAAAAATAAAAAAATTATCCACAAAAACTCAAAAATTGTCAGGAAAACCCAAAAATTAGCCATAAAACCCAGAAATTAGCCGGAAAAACCCAAAAATTAGCCAAAAAAACTCAACAATTAGCCATGAAACCCAAAAATAAGCTAGAAAAACCCAAAATTTAACTAGAAAAACTCAAAAATTAGCCATAAAACCCAGAAATTAGACAAAAAACTCAAAAATTAGCTGGAAAAACTCGAAAATTAGTCATAAAACCCAAAAATTAGCCAAAAAAACTCAAAAATTAGCTGGAAAAACTCGAAAATTAGCCAGAGAAACTCAAAAATTAGCTAGAAAAACCCAAAAATTGGCCAAAAAAAAATTAGCTAGAAAAAATAGAAAAATTAGCCATAAAACCCAAAAATTAGCCAGAAAAACCCAAAATTTAGCAAGAAAAACTCAAAAATTAGCCAAAAACTCTCAAAAATTAGCCATAAAACCCAGAAATTAGCCAGAAAAACCCAAAAATTTGCCAGACAAACCCAAAAATTAGCAATAAAACCCAAAAATTAGCCAGAAAAACCCAAAAATTAGCCAATAAATCTCAAAAATTAGCCATAGAACCCAAAAATTAGCCAGAAAAACCCAAAATTTAGCTAGAAAAACTCAAATATTAGCTAGAAAAACTCAGAAATTAGCTATAAAAACCCAAAAATTAGCTAGAGAAACTCAAAAATTAGCCGAAAAAACTCAAGAATTAGCCATGAAACCCAGAAATTAGCCAGAAAAAAGAAATTATCTAGAAAAAAATAAATAAATTAGCCATAAAACCCAGAAATTTGCCAGAAAAACCCAAAATTTAGCTAGAAAAACTCAAAAATTAGCTAGGAAAACTCAGAAATTAGCCACAAAAACCCAAAAATTGTCAGAAAAACCCAAAAAATAGCCATAAAATCCAGAAATTAGACAGAAAAACCCAAAAATTAGCCAGAAAAACTCGAATATTAGCTAGAAAAACTCAGAAATTAGCCACAAAAACCCAAAAATTGTCAGAAAAACCCAAAAATTAGCCATAAAATCCAGAAATTAGACAGAAAAACCCAAAAATTAGCCAGGAAAACTCAAAAATTAGCTAGATAAACCCAAAAATTAGCCAAAAAAACTCAAATATTAGCCATGAAACCCAAAAATTAGCCAGAAAAAAAAATTAGCTGGAAAAAATGAAAAAATTAGCCACAAAAACTCAAAAATTGTCAGAAAAACCCAAAAATTAGCCAGAAAAAATCAAAAATTAGCTAGAAAAACCCAAAAATTAGCCAAAAAAACTCAAAAATTAGCCATGAAACCCAAAAATAAGCTAGAAAAACCCCTAAATTTAACTAGAAAAACTCAAAAATTAGCCATAAAACCCAGAAATTAGAAAAAAAAACTCAAAAATTAGCTGGAAAAACTCGAAAATTAGTCATAAAACCCAAAAATTAGCCAAAAAAACTCAAAAATTAGCCATGAAACCCAAAAATTAGCCAGAAAAACTCAAAAATTAGCCGAAAAAACTTAAGAATTAGCCATGAAACCCAGAAATTAGCCAGAAAAAAGAAATTAACTAGAAAAAAATAAAAAAATTAGCCATAAAACCCAAAAATTTGCCAGAAAAACCCAAAATTTAGCTAGAAAAACTCAAAAATTAGCTAGGAAAACTCAGAAATTAGCCACAAAAACCCAAAAATTGTCAGAAAAACCCAAAAATTAGCCATAAAACCCAGAAATTAGATAGAAACACTCAAAAATTAGCTGGAAAAACTCGAAAATTAGTCATAAATCCCAAAAATTAGCCAGAAAAACTCAAAAATTAGCTAGAAAAACCCAAAAATTAGCCATGAAACACAAAAATTAGCCAGAAAAAAAAATTAGCTAGAAAAAATAAAAAAATTAGCCATAAAACCCAAAAATTAGCCAGAAAAACCCAGAATTTAGCCAGAAATACTCAAAAATTAGCCAAAAACTCTCAAAAATTAGCCAGAAAACCCAAAAATTAGCCATAAAACCCAAAAATTAGCCGAAAAAACCCAAAATTTAGCCAGAAATACTCAAAAATTAGCCAATAAATCTCAGAAATTAGCCATAAAACCCAAAAATTAGCCAGAATAACCCAAAATTTAGCAAGAAAAACTCAAAAATTAGCTAGAAAAACCCAAAAATTAGCCATAACACCCAAAAATTAGCCAGAAAAACCCAAAAATTTGCCGGACAAACCCAAAAATTAGCAATAAAACCCTAAAATTAGCGAGAAAAACCCAAAATTTACCCAGAAAAACTCAAAAATTAGCCATAAAACCCAAAAATCACACAGAAAAACTCAGAAAGTAGCTGAAAAACTCGAAAATTAGTCATAAAACCCAAAAATTAGCCAGAAAATCTCAGAAATTAGCTAGAAAAACCCAAAAATTAGCCAAAACAACTCAAAAATTAGCCATGAAACCCAAAAATTTGCCAGAAAAACCCAAAATTAAGCTAGAAAAACTCAAAATTTAGCTAGAAAAACTCAAATATTAGCTAGAAAAACTTAGAAATTAGCCATAAAACCCAAAAATTAGCCATAAAACCCAAAAAATAGCCAGAAAAACCCGGAATTAAGCCAGAACAACTCAAAAATAGCCAAAAACTCTTGAAAAATAGCCAGAAAACCCAAAAATTAGCCATAAAACCCAAAAATTAGCCAGAAAAACCCAAAATTTAGCCAGAAAGACTCAAAAATTAGCCAGTAAATCTCAAAAATTAGCCATGAAACCCAGAAATTAGCCAGAAAAACCCGAAATTTAGCAAAAAAAACTCAAAAATTAGCCAAAAACTCTCAAAAATTAGCCATAAAACCCAGAAATTAGCCAGAAAAACCCAAAAATTTGCCAGACAAACCCAAAAATTAGCAATAAAACCCAATAATTAGCCATAAAACCCAAAAATTAGCCAGAAAAACCCAAAATTTAGCCAGAAAGACTCAAAAATTAGCCAGTAAATCTCAAAAATTAGCCATAAAACCCAAAAATTAGCCAGAAAAACCCGAAATTTAGCAAGAAAAACTCAAAAATTAGCCGAAAACTCTCAAAAATTAGCCATAAAACCCAGAAATTAGCCAGAAAAACCCAAAAATTTGCCAGACAAACCCAAAAATTAGCAATATAACCCAAAAATTAGCCAGAAAAACCCAAAATTTAGCCAGGAAAACTCAAAAATTAGCCAATAAATCTCAAAAATTAGCCATAGAACCCAAAAATTAGCTAGAAAAACTCAAATATTAGCTAGAAAAACTCAGAAATTAGCTATAAAAACCCAAATTAGCTAGAGAAACTCAAAAATTAGCCACAAAAATTCAAGAATTAGCCACAAAAATACAAGAATTAGCTATAAAACCCAAGAATTAGTTGGAAAAACTCAAAAATTAGCCATAAAACCCAAAAATTAGCCATAAAACCCAAAAATTAGCCAGAAAAACTCAAAAATTAGCCGAAAAAACTTAAGAATTAGCCATGAAACCCAGAAATTAGCCAGAAAAAAGAAATTAACTAGAAAAAAATGAAAAAATTAGCCATAAAACCCAAAAATTTGCCAGAAAAACCCAAAATTTAGCTAGGAAAACTCAGAAATTAGCCACAAAAACCCAAAAATTGTCAGAAAAACCCAAAAATTAGCCATAAAATCCAGAAATTAGACAGAAAAACCCAAAAATTAGCCAGGAAAACTCAAAAATTAGCTAGATAAACCCAAAAATTAGCCAAAAAAACTCAAATATTAGCCATGAAACCCAAAAATTAGCCAGAAAAAAAAATTAGCTGGGAAAAATAAAAAAATTATCCACAAAAACTCAAAAATTGTCAGGAAAACCCAAAAATTAGCCATAAAACCCAGAAATTAGCCGGAAAAACCCAAAAATTAGCCAAAAAAACTCAACAATTAGCCATGAAACCCAAAAATAAGCTAGAAAAACCCAAAATTTAACTAGAAAAACTCAAAAATTAGCCATAAAACCCAGAAATTAGACAAAAAACTCAAAAATTAGCTGGAAAAACTCGAAAATTAGTCATAAAACCCAAAAATTAGCCAAAAAAACTCAAAAATTAGCTGGAAAAACTCGAAAATTAGCCAGAGAAACTCAAAAATTAGCTAGAAAAACCCAAAAATTGGCCAAAAAAAAATTAGCTAGAAAAAATAGAAAAATTAGCCATAAAACCCAAAAATTAGCCAGAAAAACCCAAAATTTAGCTAGAAAAACTCAAATATTAGCTAGAAAAACTCAGAAATTAGCCACAAAAACCCAAAAATTGTCAGAAAAACCCAAAAATTAGCCATAAAATTCAGAAATTAGACAGAAAAACCCAAAAATTAGCCAGGAAAACTCAAAAATTAGCTAGATAAACCCAAAAATTAGCCAAAAAAACTCAAATATTAGCCATGAAACCCAAAATTTAGCCAAAAAAAAATTAGCTAGGAAAAATAGAAAAATTAGCCATAAAACCCAAAAATTAGCCAGAAAAACCCAAAATTTAGCTAGAAAAACTCAAATATTAGCTAGAAAAACTCAGAAATTAGCCACAAAAACCCAAAAATTGTCAGAAAAACCCAAAAATTAGCCATAAAACCCAGAAATTAGACAGAAAAACTCAGAAATTAGCCGGAAAAACTCGAAAATTGGTCATGAAACCCAAAAATTAGCCAGAAAAACTCAAAAATTAGCTAGAAAAACCCAAAAATTAGCCAAAAAAACTCAAAAATTAGCCATGAAACCTAAAAATAAGCTAGAAAAACCCAAAATTTAACTAGAAAAACTCAAAAATTAGCCATAAAACCCAGAAATTAGAAAAAAAAACTCAAAAATTAGCTGGAAAAACTCGAAAATTAGTCAAAAAACCCAAAAATTAGCCAGAAAAACTCAAAAATTAGCTAGAAAAACCCAAAAATTAACCAAAAAACTCAAAAATTAGCCATGAAACCCAAAAATTAGCCAGAAAAACCCAAAATTTAGCCAGAAAAACTCAAAAATTAGCTATAAAACCCAAAAATAAGCTAAAAAAACCCAAAATTTAACTAGAAAAACTCAAAAATTAGCCATAAAACGCAAAAATCAGCCAGAAAAACTCAAAAATTAGCTGGAAAAAATCAAAAACTAGCCATAAAACCCAAAAATAAGCTAGAAAAACCCAAAAATTTGCCAGACAGACCAAAAAATTATCAATAAAACCCAAAAATTAGCCAGAAAAACCCAAAATTTAGCCAAAAAATTCAAAAATTAGCCATGAAATCCAAAAATTAGCCAGAAAAAGAAATTAGCTAGAAAAAATAGAAAAAATTGCCATAAAACCAAAAATTAGCCATAAAACCCAAAAATTAGCCATAAAACCCAAAAATTAGCCAGAAAAACCCAAAATTTAGCCAGAAAAACTCAAAAATTAGCCAATAAATCTCAAAAATTAGCAATGAAACCCAAAAATTAGCCAGAAAAAAGAAATTAGCTAGAAAAAAAGAAAAAAATTAGCCATAAAACCCAAAAATTTGCCAGAAAAACCCAAAATTTAGCTAGGAAAATTCAAAAATTAGCTAGGAAAACTCAGAAATTAGCCACAAAAACCCAAAAATTGTCAGAAAAACCCAAAAATTAGCCATAAAACCCAGAAATTAGACAGAAAAACTCAAAAATTAGCTGGAAAAACTCGAAAATTAGTCATGAAACCCAAAAATTAGCCAGAAAAACTCGAAAATTAGCTAGAAAAACCCAACAATTAGCCAAAAAAACTCAAAAATTAGCCATGAAACCCAAAAATTAGCCAGAAAAAAAAATAGCTAGAAAAAATAAAAAAATTAGCCATAAAACCCAAAAATTAGCCAAGAAAACCCGGAATTTAGCCAGGAAAACTCAAAAATGAGCCAAAAACTCTCAAAAAATAGCCAGAAAACCCAAAAATTAGCCATGAAACCCAAAAATTAGCCAGAAAAACCCAAAATTTAGCCAGAAAAACTAAAAATTAGCCAATAAATCTCAAAAATTAGCCATAAAACCCAAAAATTAGCCAGAGAAACCCAAAATTTAGCAAGAAAAACTCAAAAATTAGCCAAAAACTCTCAAAAATTAGCCATAAAACCCAGAAATTAGCCAGAAAAACCCAAAAATTTGCCAGACAAACCCAAAAGCTAGCAATAAAACCGAAAAATTAGCCAATAAATCTCAAAAATTAGCCATAGAACCCAAAAATTAGCCAGAAAAACCCAAAATTTAGCTAGAAAAACTCAAAAATTAGCTAGGAAAACTCAGAAATTAGCCACAAAAACCCAAAAATTGTCAGAAAAACCCAAAAATTAGCCATAAAATCCAGAAATTAGACAGAAAAAACCAAAAATTAGCCAGAAAAACTCGAATATTAGCTAGATAAACCCAAAAATTAGCCAAAAAAACTCAAATATTAGCCATGAAACCCAAAAATTAGCCAGAAAAAAAAATTAGCTGGAAAAAATAAAAAAATTAGCCACAAAAACTCAAAAATTGCCAGAAAAACCCAAAAATTAGCCAGAAAAAATCAAAAATTAGCTAGAAAAACCCAAAAATTAGCCAAAAAATCTCAAAAATTAGCCATGAAACCCAAAAATAAGCTAGAAAAACCCAAAATTTAACTAGAAAAACTCAAAAATTAGCCATAAAACCCGGAAATTAGAAAAAAAAACTCAAAAATTAGCTGGAAAAACTCGAAAATTAGTCATAAAACCCAAAAATTAGCCAAAAAAACTCAAAAATTAGCCATGAAACCCAAAAATTAGCCAGAAAAAAGAAATTAGCTAGAAAAAAATAAAAAAATTAGCCATAAAACCCAAAAATTTGCCAGAAAAACCCAAAATTTAGCTAGAAAAACTCAAAAATTAGCTAGGAAAACTCAGAAATTAGCCACAAAAACCCAAAAATTGTCAGAAAAACCCAAAAATTAGCCATAAAACCCAGAACTTAGATAGAAACACTCAAAAATTAGCTGGAAAAACTCGAAAATTAGTCATAAATCCCAAAAATTAGCCAGAAAAACTCAAAAATTAGCTAGAAAAACCCAAAAATTAGCCATGAAACACAAAAATTAGCCAGAAAAAAAAATTAGCTAGAAAAAATAAAAAAATTAGCCATAAAACCCAAAAATTAGCCAGAAAAACCCAGAATTTAGCCAGAAATACTCAAAAATTAGACAAAAACTCTCAAAAATTAGCCAGAAAACCCAAAAATTAGCCATAAAACCCAAAAATTAGCCGAAAAAACCCAAAATTTAGCCAGAAATACTCAAAAATTAGCCAATAAATCTCAGAAATTAGCCATAAAACCCAAAAATTAGCCAGAATAACCCAAAATTTAGCAAGAAAAACACAAAAATTAGCTAGAAAAACCCAAAAATTAGCCATAACACCCAAAAATTAGCCAGAAAAACCCAAAAATTTGCCGGACCAACCCAAAAATTAGCAATAAAACCCTAAAATTAGCGAGAAAAACCCAAAATTTACCCAGAAAAACTCAAAAATTAGCCATAAAACCCAAAAATCACACAGAAAAACTCAGAAATTAGCTGAAAAACTCGAAAATTAGTCATAAAACCCAAAAATTAGCCAGAAAATCTCAGAAATTAGCTAGAAAAACCCAAAAATTAGCCAAAACAACTCAAAAATTAGCCATGAAACCCAAAAATTTGCCAGAAAAACCCAAAATTAAGCTAGAAAAACTCAGAAATTAGCTAGGAAAACTCAGAAATTAGCCACAAAAACCCAAAAATTATCAGAAAAACCCAAAAGTTAGCCATAAAACCCAGAAATTAGACAGAAAAACTCAAAAATTAGCTGGAAAAACTCGAAAATTTGTCATAAAACCCAAAAATTAGCCATAAAAACTCAAAAATTAGCTAGAAAAACCCAAAAATTAGCCAAAAAAACTCAAAAATCAGCCATGAAACCCAAAAATTAGCCAGAAAAAAAAATTAGCTAGAAAAAATAAAAAAGTTAGCCATAAAACCCAAAAATTTGCCAGAAAAACCCAAAATTTAGCTAGAAAAACTCAAAAATTAGCTAGGAAAACTCAGAAATTAGCCACAAAAACTCAAAAATTGTCAGAAAAACCCAAAAATTATCCATAAAACCAAAAATTAGACAAAAAAACTCAAAATTTAGCTAGGAAAATTCAAAAATTAGCCATAAAACCCAAAAATCAGCCAGAAAAACTCAAAAATTAGCTGGAAAAACTCAAAAACTAGCCATAAAACCCAAAAATAAGCTAGAAAAACCCAAAATTTAACTGGAAAAACTCAAAAATTAGCCATAAAACCCAAAAGTTAGCCAGAAAAACCCAAAATTTAGCTAGAAAAACTCAAAAATTAGCTAGGAAAACTCAGAAATTAGCCACAAAAACCCAAAATTGTCAGAAAAACTCAAAAATTGTCAGAAAAACCCAAAAATTAGCCATGAAACCCAGAAATTAGACAGAAAAACTCAAAAAGTAGCAGGAAAAACTCGAAAATTAGTCATAAAACCCAAAAATTAGCTAGAAAAAATAGGAAAATTAGCCATAAAACCCAAAAATTTGCCAGAAAAACCCAAAATTTAGCTAGAAAAACTCAAAAATTAGCGAGGAAAACTCAGAAATTAGCCACAAATCCCAAAAATTGTCAAAGAAACCCAAAAATTAGCCAAAAAAACTCAAAAATTAGCCATGAAACCCAAAAATTAGCCAGAAAAACCCAAAATTTAGCCAGGAAAACTCAAAAATTAGCCAAAAAATCTCAAAAATTAGCCATAGAACCCAAAAATTAGCCAGAAAAACCCAAAATTTAGCTAGAAAAACTCAAAAATTAGCTATAAAAACCCAAAAATTAGCCAAAAAAACTCAAAAATTAGCCATGAAACCCAAAAATTAGCCAGAAAAATGAATTAGCTAGAAAAAATAAAAAAATTAGCCATAAAACCCAAAAATTAGCCATAAAACCCAATAATTAGCCAGAAAAACCCAGAATTTACCCAGAAAAACTCAAAAATTAGCCGAAACCTCTCAAAAATTAGCCAGAAAACCCAAAAATTAGCAATAGAACCCAAAAATTAGCCAGAAAAACCCAAAATTTAGCTAGAAAAACTCAAATATTAGCTAGAAAAACCCAAAAATTAGCTAGAGAAACTAAAAAATTAGCCACAAAAATACAAGAATTAGCCACAAAAATACAAGAATTAGCTATAAAACCCAAGAATTAGTTAGAAAAACTCGAAAATTAGTCATAAAACCCAAAAATTAGCCAGAAAATCTCAGAAATTAGCTAGAAAAACCCAAAAATTAGCCAAAACAGCTCAAAAATTAGCCATGAAACCCAAAAATTAGCCAGAAAAAAGAAATTAGCTAGAAAAAAATAAAAAAATCAGCCATAAAACCCAAAAATTTGCCAGAAAAACCCAAAACTCAGAATTTAGCCACAAAAACCCAAAAATTGTCAGAAAAACTCAAAAATTAGCCATAAAATCCAGAAATTAGACAGAAAAACCCAAAAATTAGCCAGGAAAACTCAAAAAATAGCTAGATAAACCCAAAAATTAGTCAAAAAACTCAAATATTAGCCATGAAACCCAAAAAATAGCCAGAAAAAAAAATTAGCTGGAAAAAATAAAAAAATTAGCCATAAACGCCAAAAATTTTACAGAAAAACCCAAAATTTAGCTAGAAAAACTCAAAAATTAGCTAGGAAAACTCAGAAATTAGCCACAAAAACTCAAAAATTGTCAGAAAAACCCAAAAATTAGCCATAAAACCCAGAAGTTAGACAGAAAAACTCAAAAATTAGCCGGAAAAACTCGAAAATTGGTCATGAAACCCAAAAATTAGCCAGAAAAACTCAAAAATTAGCTAGAAAAACCCAAAATATAGCCAAAAAAACTCAAAAATTAGCCATGAAACCCAAAAATTAGCCAGAAAAAAAATTAGCTAGAAAAAATAAAAAAATTAGCCAAAAACTCTCAAAAATTAGCCATAAAACCCAGAAATTAGCCAGAAAAACCCAAAAATCACACAGAAAAACTCAGAAAGTATCTAAAAAAACTCGAAAATTAGTCATAAATCCCAAAAATTAGCCAGAAAAACTCAAAAAATCAGCTGGAAAAACTCAAAAATTAGCCAAAAAAACTCAAAAATTAGCCATGAAACCCAGAAATTAGCCAGAAAAAAAAATAAGATAGAAAAAATAAAAAAATTAGCCATAAAGCCCAAAAATTTGCAAGAAAAACCCAAAATTCAGCTAGAAAAACTCAAAAATTAGCTAGGAAAACTCAGAAATTAGCCACAAAAACCCAAAAATTGTCAGAAAAACCCAAAAATTAGCCATAAAACCCAGAAATTAGACAAAAAAACTCAAAAAGTAGCTGGAAAAACTCGAAAATTAGTCATAAAACCCAAAAATTAGCCAGAAAAACTCAAAAATTAGCTAGAAAAACCCAAAAATTAACCAAAAAACTCAAAAATTAGCCATGAAACCCAAAAATTAGCCAGAAAAACCCAAAATTTAGCCAGAAAAACTCAAAAATTAGCCATAAAACCCAAAAATAAGCTGAAAAAACCCAAAACTTAACTAGAAAAACTCAAAAATTAGCCATAAAACGCAAAAATCAGCCAGAAAAACTCAAAAATTAGCTGGAAAAAATCAAAAACTAGCCATAAAACCCAAAAATAAGCTAGAAAAACCCAAAATTTAACTAGAAAAACTCAGAAATTAGCCATAATACCCAAAAATTAGCCAGAAAAACCCAAAAATTTGCCAGACAGACCAAAAAATTATCAATAAAACCCAAAAATTAGCCAGAAAAACCCAAAATTTAGCCAAAAAATTCAAAAATTAGCCATGAAAACCAAAAATTAGCCAGAAAAAAAAATTAGCTAGGAAAAATAAAAAAATTTGCCATAAAACCAAAAATTAGCCATAAAACCCAAAAATTAGCCATAAAACCCAAAAATTAGCCAGAAAAACCCAAAATTTAGCCAGAAAAACTCAAAAATTAGCCAATAAATCTCAAAAATTAGCAATAAAACCCAAAAATTAGCCAGAAAAAAGAAATTAGCTAGAAAAAAAGAAAAAAATTAGCCATAAAACCCAAAAATTTGCCAGAAAAACCCAAAATTTAGCTAGGAAAACCCAAAAATTAGCTAGGAAAACTCAGAAATTAGCCACAAAAACCCAAAAATTGTCAGAAAAACCCAAAAATTAGCCATAAAACCCAGAAATTAGACAGAAAAACTCAAAAATTAGCTGGAAAAACTCGAAAATTAGTCATGAAACCCAAAAATTAGCCAGAAAAACTCAAAAATTATCTAGAAAAACCCAACAATTAGCCAAAAAAACTCAAAAATTAGCCATGAAATCCAAAAGTTAGCCAGAAAAAAAAATTAGCTAGAAAAAAAAAAATTAGCCACAAAACCCAAAAATTAGCCAAAAAACCCGGAATTTAGCCAGAAAAACTAAAAATTAGCCAATAAATCTCAAAAATTAGCCATAAAACCCAAAAATTAGCCAGAAAAACCCAAAATTTAGCAAGAAAAACTCAAAAATTAGCCAAAAACTCTCAAAAATTTGCCAGACAAACCCAAAAGTTAGCAATAAAACCCAAAAATTAGCCAGAAAAACCCAAAATTTAGCCAGGAAAACTCAAAAATTAGCCAATAAATCTCAAAAATTAGCCATAGAACCCAAAAATTAGCCAGAAAAACCCAAAATTTAGCTAGAAAAACTCAAATATTAGCTAGAAAAACTCAGAAATTAGTTATAAAAACCCAAAAATTAGCTAGAGAAACTCAAAAATTAGCCACAAAAATTCAAGAATTAGCCACAAAAATACAAGAATTAGCTATAAAACCCAAGAATTAGTTGGAAAAACTCAAAAATTAGCCATAAAACCCAAAAATTAGCCAGAAAAACTCAAAAATTAGCCGAAAAAACTTAAGAATTAGCCATGAAACCCAGAAATTAGCCAGAAAAAAGAAATTAACTAGGAAAAAATAAAAAAATTAGCCATAAAACCCAAAAATTTGCCAGAAAAACCCAAAATTTAGCTAGGAAAACTCAGA
The DNA here is from genome assembly GCA_026230145.1 of Diorhabda elongata. Lineage (NCBI taxonomy): Eukaryota > Metazoa > Arthropoda > Insecta > Coleoptera > Chrysomelidae > Diorhabda > Diorhabda elongata. The sequence goes on from JAOVVJ010000045.1 coordinate 225,245, forward strand.
AATTAGCCACAAAAACCCAAAAATTGTCAGAAAAACCCAAAAATTAGCCATAAAATCCAGAAATTAGACAGAAAAACCCAAAAATTAGCCAGGAAAACTCAAAAATTAGCTAGATAAACCCAAAAATTAGCCGAAAAAACTCAAATATTAGCCATGAAGCCCAAAAATTAGCCAGAAAAAAAATTAGCTGGAGAAAATAAAAAAATTATCCACAAAAACTCAAAAATTGTCATAAAAACCCAAAAATTAGCCATAAAACCCAGAAACTAGCCGGAAAAACCCAAAAATTAGCCAGAAAAACCCAAAATTTAGCCAGAAAAACTCAAAAATTAGCCAATAAATCTCAAAAATTAGCCATAAAACCCAAAAATTAGCCAGAAAAAAGAAATTAGCTAGAAAAAAAGAAAAAAATTAGCCATAAAACCCAAAAATTTGCCAGAAAAACCCAAAATTTAGCTAGGAAAACTCAAAAATTAGCTAGGAAAACTCAGAAATTAGCCACAAAAACCCAAAAATTGTCAGAAAAACCCAAAAATTAGCCATAAAACCCAGAAATTAGACAGAAAAACTCAAAAATTAGCTGGAAAAACTCGAAAATTAGTCATGAAATCCAAAAATTAGCCAGAAAAACTCAAAAATTAGCCATAAAACCCAAAAATCAGCCAGAAAAAAGAAATAAGCTAGAAAAAAAGAAAAAAATTAGCCATAAAACCCAAAAATTTGCCAGAAAAACCCAAAATTTAGCTAGGAAAACTCAAAAATTAGCTAGGAAAACTCAGAAATTAGCCACAAAAACCCGAAAATTGTCAGAAAAACCCAAAAATTAGCCATAAAACCCAGAAATTAGACAGAAAAACTCAAAAATTAGCTGGAAAAACTCGAAAATTAGTCATGAAACCCAAAAATTAGCCGGAAAAACTCAAAAATTAGCTAGAAAAAACCAACAATCAGCCAAAAAAACTCAAAAATTAGCCATGAAATCCAAAAGTTAGCCAGAAAAAAAAATTAGCTAGAAAAAAAAAATTAGCCATAAAACCCAAAAATTAGCCATAAAACCCAAAAATTAGCCAAAAAAACCCGGAATTTAGCCAGAAAAACTCAAAAATGAGCCAAAAACTCTCAAAAAATAGCCAGAAAACCCAAAAATTAGCCATGAAACCCAAAAATTAGCCAGAAAAACCCAAAATTTAGCCAGAAAAACTAAAAATTAGCCAATAAATCTCAAAAATTAGCCATAAAACCCAAAAATTAGCCAGAAAAACCCAAAATTTAGCAAGAAAAACTCAAAAATTAGCCAAAAACTCTCAAAAATTAGCCATAAAACCCAGAAATTAGCCAGAAAAACCCAAAAATTTGCCAGACAAACCCAAAAATTAGCAATAAAACCCAAAAATTAGCCAGAAAAACCCAAAATTTAGCCAGGAAAACTCAAAAATTAGCCATCAAATCTCAAAAATTAGCCATAGAACCCAAAAATTAGCCAGAAAAACCCAAAATTTAGCTAGAAAAACTCAAATATTAGCTAGAAAAACTCAGAAATTAGCTATAAAAACCCAAAAATTAGCTAGAGAAACTCAAAAATTAGCCACAAAAATTCAAGAATTAGCCACAAAAATACAAGAATTAGCTATAAAACCCGAGAATTAGTTGGAAAAACTCAAAAATTAGCCATAAAACCCAAAAATTAGCCAGAAAAACTCAAAAATTAGCCGGAAAAACTTAAGAATTAGCCATGAAACCCAGAAATTAGCCAGAAAAAAGAAATTAACTAGAAAAAAATAAAAAAATTAGCCACAAAAACCCAAAAATTGTCAGAAAAACCCAAAAATCAGCCATAAAATCCAGAAATTAGACAGAAAAACCCAAAAATTAGCCAGGAAAACTCAAAAATTAGCTAGATAAACCCAAAAATTAGCCAAAAAAACTCAAATATTAGCCATGAAACCCAAAAATTAGCCAGAAAAAAAAATTAGCTGGAAAAAATAAAAAAATTATCCACAAAAACTCAAAAATTGTCAGAAAAACCCAAAAATTAGCCATAAAACCCAGAAATTAGCCGGAAAAAACCCAAAAATTAGCCAAAAAAACTCAAAAATTAGCCATGAAACCCAAAAATAAGCTAGAAAAACCCAAAATTTTACTAGAAAAACTCAAAAATTAGCCATAAAACCCAAAAATTAGACAAAAAAACTCAAAAATTAGCTGGAAAAACTCGAAAATTAGTCATAAAACCCAAAAATTAGCCAAAAAAACTCAAAAATTAGCTGGAAAAACTCGAAAATTAGTCATAAAACCCAAAAATTAGCCAAAAAAACTCAAAAATTAGCTATGAAACCCAAAAACTAGCCAGAAAAAAGAAATTAGCTAGAAAAAAATAAGAAAATTAGCCATAAAACCCAAAAATTTGCCAGAAAAACCCAAAATTTAGCTAGAAAAACTCAGAAATTAGCTAGGAAAACTCAGAAATTAGCCACAAAAACCCAAAAATTGTCAGAAAAACCCAAAAATTGTCAGAAAAACCCAAAAATTAGCCATAAAACCCAGAAATTAGACAGAAAAACCCAAAAATTAGCCAGAGAAACTCAAAAATTAGCTAGAAAAACCCAAAAATTAGCCAAAAAAAAATTAGCTAGAAAAAATAGAAAAATTAGCCATAAAACCCAAAATTTAGCTAGAAAAACTCAAATATTAGCTAGAAAAACTCAGAAATTAGCCACAAAAACCCAAAAATTGTCAGAAAACCCCAAAAATTAGCCATAAAATCCAGAAATTAGACAGAAAACCCAAAAATTAGCCAGGAAAACTCAAAAATTAGCTAGATAAACCCAAAAATCAGCCAAAAAAACTCAAATATTAGCCATGAAACCCAAAAATTAGCCAATAAAAAATTAGCTAGAAAAAATAGAAAAATTAGCCATAAAACCCAAAAATTAGCCAGAAAAACCCAAAATTTAGCTAGAAAAACTCAAATATTAGCTAGAAAAACTCAGAAATTAGCCACAAAAACACAAAAATTGTCAGAAAAACCCAAAAATTAGCCATAAAACCCAGAAATTAGACAGAAAAACTCAGAAATTAGCCGGAAAAACTCGAAAATTGGTCATGAAACCCAAAAATTAGCCAGAAAAACTCAAATATTAGCTAGAAAAACTCAGAAATTAGCCACAAAAACCCAAAATTTGTCAGAAAAACCCAAAAATTAGCCATAAAATCCAGAAATTAGACAGAAAAACCCAAAAATTAGCCAGGAAAACTCAAAAATTAGCTAGATAAACCCAAAAGTTAGCCAAAAAAACTCAAATATTAGCCATGAAACCCAAAAATCAGCTAAAAAAAAATTAAGCTAGAAAAACCCAAAATTTAACTAGAAAAACTCAAAAATTAGCCATAAAACCCAGAAATTAGAAAAAAAAACTCAAAAATTAGCTGGGAAAACTCGAAAATTAGTCAAAAAACCCAAAAATTAGCCAGAAAAACTCAAAAATTAGCTAGAAAAACTCAAAAATCAACCAAAAAACTCAAAAATTAGCCATGAAACCCAAAAATTAGCCAGAAAAACCCAAAATTTAGCCAGAAAAACTCAAAAATTAGCCATAAAACCCAAAAATAAGCTAAAAAAAACCCAAAATTTAACTAGAAAAACTCAAAAATTAGCCATAAAACGCAAAAATCAGCCAGAAAAACTCAAAAATTAGCTGGAAAAAATCAAAAACTAGCCATAAAACCCAAAAATAAGCTAGAAAAACCCAAAATTTAACTAGAAAAACTCAAAAATTAGCCATAAAACCCAAAAATTAGCCAGAAAAACCCAAAAATTTGCCAGACAGACCAAAAAATTATCAATAAAACCCAAAAATTAGCCAGAAAAACCCAAAATTTAGCCAAAAAATTCAAAGATTAGCCATGAAAACCAAAAATTAGCCAGAAAAAAAAATTAGCTAGAAAAAATAGAAAAAATTGCCATAAAACCAAAAATTAGCCATAAAACCCAAAAATTAGCCATAAAACCCAAAAATTAGCCAGAAAAACCCAAAATTTAGCCAGAAAAACTCAAAAATTAGCCAATAAATCTCAAAAATTAGCCATGAAACCCAAAAATTAGCCAGAAAAAAGAAATTAGCTAGAAAAAAAGAAAAAAATTAGCCATAAAACCCAAAAATTTGCCAGAAAAACCCAAAATTTAGCTAGGAAAATTCAAAAATTAGCTAGGAAAACTCAGAAATTAGCCACAAAAACCCAAAAATTGTCAGAAAAACCCAAAAATTAGCCATAAAACCCAGAAATTAGACAGAAAAACTCAAAAATTAGCTGGAAAAACTCGAAAATTAGTCATGAAACCCAAAAATTAGCTAGAAAAAATAAAAAAATTAGCCATAAAACCCAAAAATTAGCCAAAAAAACCCGGAATTTAGCCAGGAAAACTCAAAAATGAGCCAAAAACTCTCAAAAAATAGCCAGAAAACCCAAAAATTAGCCATGAAACCCAAAAATTAGCCAGAAAAACCCAAAATTTAGCCAGAAAAACTAAAAATTAGCCAATAAATCTCAAAAATTAGCCATAAAACCCAGAAAATTAGCCAGAAAAACCCGAAATTTAGCAAGAAAAACTCAAAAATTAGCCAAAAACTCTCAAAACTTAGCCATAAAACCCAGAAATTAGCCAGAAAAACCCAAAAATTTGCCAGACAAACCCAAAAATTAGCAATAAAACCCAAAAATTAGCCAGAAAAACCCAAAAATTAGCCAATAAATCTCAAAAATTAGCCATAGAAACCAAAAATTAGCCAGAAAAACCCAATATTTAGCTAGAAAAACTCAAATATTAGCTAGAAAAACTCAGAAATTAGCTATAAAAACCCAAAAATTAGCTAGAGAAACTCAAAAATTAGCCACAAAAATACAAGAATTAGCCACAAAAATACAAGAATTAGCTATAAAACCCAAGAATTAGTTGGAAAAACTCAAAAATTAGCAATAAAACCCAAAAATTAGCCAGAAAAACTCAAAAATTAGCCGAAAAAACTCAAGAATTAGCCATGAAACCCAGAAATTAGCCAGAAAAAAGAAATTAGCTAGAAAAAAATAAAAAAATTAGCCATAAAACCCAAAAATTTGCCAGAAAAACCCAAAAATTAGCCATAAAATCCAGAAATTAGACAGAAAAACCCAAAAATTAGCCAGGAAAACTTAAAAATTAGCTAGATAAACCCAAAAATTAGCCAAAAAAACTCAAATATTAGCCATGAAACCCAAAAATTAGCCAGAAAAAAAAAATAGCTGGAAAAAATAAAAAAATTATCCACAAAAACCCAAAAATTAGCCAGGAAAACTCAAAAAATAGCTAGATAAACCCAAAAATTAGCCAAAAAACTCAAATATTAGCCATGAAACCCAAAAATTAGCCAGAAAAAAAAATTAGCTGGAAAAAACTCAGAAATTAGCCATAAAACGCGAAAATCAGCCAGAAAAACTCAAAAATTAGCTGGAAAAAATCAAAAACTAGCCATAAAACCCAAAAATAAGCTAGAAAAACCCAAAATTTAACTAGAAAAACTCAAAAATTAGCCACAAAACCCAAAAATTAGCCAGAAAAACCCAAAATTTAGCCAAAAAATTCAAAAATTAGCCATGAAAACCAAAAATTAGCCAGAAAAAAAAATTAGCTAGAAAAAATGAAAAAATTTGCCATAAAACCAAAAATTAGCCATAAAACCCAAACATTAGCCATAAAACCCAAAAATTAGCCAGAAAAACCCAAAATTTAGCCAGAAAAACTCAAAAATTAGCCAATAAATCTCAAAAATCAGCCATAAAACCCAGAAATTAGCCAGAAAAAAGAAATTAGCTGGAAAAAAAGAAAAAAATTAGCCATAAAACCCAAAAATTTGCCAGAAAAACCCAATATTTAGCTAGGAAAACTCAAAAATTAGCTAGGAAAACTCAGAAATTAGCCACAAGAACCCAAAAATTGTCGGAAAAACTCAAGAATTAGCCATAAAACCCAGAAATTAGACAGAAAAACTCAAAAATTAGCTGGAAAAACTCAAAAATTAGCCATGAAACCCAAAAATTAGCCAGAAAAAAAATTAGCTAGAAAAAATGAAAAAATTAGCCATAAAACCCAAAAATTAGCCAGAAAAACCCGGAATTTAGCCAGAAAAACTCAAAAATGAGCCAAAAACTTTAAAAAAATAGCCAGAAAACCCAAAAATTAGCCATGAAACCCAAAAATTAGCCAGAAAAACCCAAAATTTAGCCAGAAAAACTAAAAATTAGCCAATAAATCTCAAAAATTAGCCATAAAACCCAAAAATTAGCCAGAAAAACCCGAAATTTAGCAAGAAAAACTCAAAAATTAGCCAAAAACTCTCAAAAATTAGCCATGAAACCCAGAAATTAGCCAGAAAAACCCAAAAATTTGCCAGACAAACTCAAAAATTAGCAATAAAACCAAAAAATTAGCCAGAAAAACCCAAAATTTAGCCAGGAAAACTCAAAAATTGGCCAATAAATCTCAAAAATTAGCCATAGAACCCAAAAATCAGCCAGAAAAACCCAAAATTTAGCTAGAAAAACTCAAATATTAGCTAGAAAAACTCAGAAATTAGCTATAAAAACCCAAAAATTAGCTAGAGAAACTCAAAAATTAGCCACAAAAATACAAGAATTAGCCACAAAAATACAAGAATTAGCTATAAAACCCAAGATGTAGTTGGAAAAACTGAAAAATTAGCCATAAAACCCAAAAATTAGCCAGAAAAACCCAAAAATTAGCCAGGAAAACTCAAAAATTAGCTAGATAAACCCAAAAATTAGCCAAAAAAACTCAAATATTAGCCATGAAACCCAAAAATTAGCCAAAAAAGAATTAGCTAGAAAAAATAGAAAAATTAGCCATAAAACCCAAAAATTAGCCAGAAAAACCCAAAATTTAGCTAGAAAAACTCAAATATTAGCTAGAAAAACTCAGAAATTAGCCACAAAAACCCAAAAATTGTCAGAAAAACCCAAAAATTAGCCAAAAAATCCAGAAATTAGACAGAAAAACCCAAAAATTAGCCAAAAAATCCAGAAATTAGACAGAAAAACCCAAAAATTAGCCATGAAACCCAAAAATCAGCCAAAAAAAAAATTAGCTAGAAAAAATAGAAAAATTAGCCATAAAACCCAAAAATTAGCCAGGAAAACCCAAAATTCAGCTAGAAAAACTCAAATATTAGCTAGAAAAACTCAGAAATTAGCCACAAAAACCCAAAAATTGTCAGAAAAACCCAAAAATTAGCCATAAAACCCAGAAATTAGACAGAAAAACTCAGAAATTAGCCGGAAAAACTCGAAAATTGGTCATGAAACCCAAAAATTAGCCAGAGAAACTCGAAAATTAGCTAGAAAAACCCAAAAATTAGCCAAAAAAACTCAAAAATTAGCCATGAAACCCAAAAATAAGCTAGAAAAACCCAAAATTTAACTAGAAAAACTCAAAAATTAGCCATAAAACCCAGAAATTAGAAAAAAAAACTCAAAAATTAGCTGGGAAAACTCGAGAATTAGTCAAAAAACCCAAAAATTAGCCAGAAAAACTCAGAAATTAGCTAGAAAAACCCAAAAATTAACCAAAAAACTCAAAAATTAGCCATGAAACCCAAAAATTAGCCAGAAAAACCTAAAATTTAGCCAGAAAAACTCAAAAATTAGCCATAAAACCCAAAAATAAGCTAAAAAAACCCAAAATTTAACTAGAAAAACTCAAAAATTAGCCATAAAACGCAAAAATCAGCCAGAAAAACTCAAAAATTAGCTGGAAAAAATCAAAAACTAGCCATAAAACCCAAAAATAAGCTAGAAAAACCCAAAATTTAACTAGAAAAACTCAAAAATTAGCCATAATACCCAAAAATTAGCCAGAAAAACCCAAAAATTTGCCACACAGACCAAAAAATTATCAATAAAACCCAAAAAATTAGCCAGAAAAACCCAAAATTTAGCCAAAAAATTCAAAGATTAGCCATGAAAACCAAAAATTAGCCAGAAAAAAAAATTAGCTAGAAAAAATAGAAAAAATTGCCATAAAACCAAAAATTAGCCATAAAACCCAAAAATTAGCCATAAAACCCAAAAATTAGCCAGAAAAACCCAAAATTTAGCCAGAAAAACTCAAAAATTAGCCAATAAATCTCAAAAATTAGCCATGAAACCCAAAAATTAGCCAGAAAAAAGAAATTAGCTAGAAAAAAAGAAGAAAATTAGCCATAAAACCCAAAAATTTGCCAGAAAAACCCAAAATTTAGCTAGGAAAATTCAAAAATTAGCTAGGAAAACTCAGAAATTAGCCACAAAAACCCAAAAATTGTCAGAAAAACCCAAAAATTAGCCATAAAACCCAGAAATTAGACAGAAAAACCCGGAATTTAGCCAGGAAAACTCAAAAATGAGCCAAAAACTCTCAAAAAATAGCCAGAAAACCCAAAAATTAGCCATGAAACCCAAAAATTAGCCAGAAAAACCCAAAATTTAGCCAGAAAAACTAAAAATTAGCCAATAAATCTCAAAAATTAGCCATAAAACCCAAAAATTAGCCAGAAAAACCCGAAATTTAGCAAGAAAAACTCAAAAATTAGCCAAAAACTCTCAAAAATTAGCCATAAAACCCAGAAATTAGCCAGAAAAACCCAAAAATTTGCCAGACAAACCCAAAAATTAGCAATAAAACCCAAAAATTAGCCAGAAAAACCCAAAAATTAGCCAATAAATCTCAAAAATTAGCCATAGAACCCAAAAATTAGCCAGAAAAACCCAAAATTTAGCTAGAAAAACTCAAATATTAGCTAGAAAAACTCAGAAATTAGCTATAAAAACCCAAAAATTGTCAGAAAAACCCAAAAATTAGCCATAAAACCCAGAAATTAGACAGAAAAACTCAGAAATTAGCCGGAAAAACTCGAAAATTGGTCATGAAACCCAAAAATTAGCCAGAGAAACTCGAAAATTAGCTAGAAAAACCCAAAAATTAGCCAAAAAAACTCAAAAATTAGCCATGAAACCCAAAAATAAGCTAGAAAAACCCAAAATTTAACTAGAAAAACTCAAAAATTAGCCATAAAACCCAGAAATTAGAAAAAAAACTCAAAAATTAGCTGGGAAAACTCGAGAATTAGTCAAAAAACCCAAAAATTAGCCAGAAAAACTCAGAAATTAGCTAGAAAAACCCAAAAATTAACCAAAAAACTCAAAAATTAGCCATGAAACCCAAAAATTAGCCAGAAAAACCTAAAATTTAGCCAGAAAAACTCAAAAATTAGCCATAAAACCCAAAAATAAGCTAAAAAAACCCAAAATTTAACTAGAAAAACTCAAAAATTAGCCATAAAACGCAAAAATCAGCCAGAAAAACTCAAAAATTAGCTGGAAAAAATCAAAAACTAGCCATAAAACCCAAAAATAAGCTAGAAAAACCCAAAATTTAACTAGAAAAACTCAAAAATTAGCCATAATACCCAAAAATTAGCCAGAAAAACCCAAAAATTTGCCACACAGACCAAAAAATTATCAATAAAACCCAAAAAATTAGCCAGAAAAACCCAAAATTTAGCCAAAAAATTCAAAGATTAGCCATGAAAACCAAAAATTAGCCATAAAACCCAAAAATTAGCCATAAAACCCAAAAATTAGCCAGAAAAACCCAAAATTTAGCCAGAAAAACTCAAAAATTAGCCAATAAATCTCAAAAATTAGCCATGAAACCCAAAAATTAGCCAGAAAAAAGAAATTAGCTAGAAAAAAAGAAGAAAATTAGCCATAAAACCCAAAAATTTGCCAGAAAAACCCAAAATTTAGCTAGGAAAATTCAAAAATTAGCTAGGAAAACTCAGAAATTAGCCACAAAAACCCAAAAATTGTCAGAAAAACCCAAAAATTAGCCATAAAACCCAGAAATTAGACAGAAAAACCCGGAATTTAGCCAGGAAAACTCAAAAATGAGCCAAAAACTCTCAAAAAATAGCCAGAAAACCCAAAAATTAGCCATGAAACCCAAAAATTAGCCAGAAAAACCCAAAATTTAGCCAGAAAAACTAAAAATTAGCCAATAAATCTCAAAAATTAGCCATAAAACCCAAAAATTAGCCAGAAAAACCCGAAATTTAGCAAGAAAAACTCAAAAATTAGCCAAAAACTCTCAAAAATTAGCCATAAAACCCAGAAATTAGCCAGAAAAACCCAAAAATTTGCCAGACAAACCCAAAAATTAGCAATAAAACCCAAAAATTAGCCAGAAAAACCCAAAAATTAGCCAATAAATCTCAAAAATTAGCCATAGAACCCAAAAATTAGCCAGAAAAACCCAAAATTTAGCTAGAAAAACTCAAATATTAGCTAGAAAAACTCAGAAATTAGCTATAAAAACCCAAAAATTGTCAGAAAAACCCAAAAATTAGCCATAAAACCCAGAAATTAGACAGAAAAACTCAGAAATTAGCCGGAAAAACTCGAAAATTGGTCATGAAACCCAAAAATTAGCCAGAGAAACTCGAAAATTAGCTAGAAAAACCCAAAAATTAGCCAAAAAAACTCAAAAATTAGCCATGAAACCCAAAAATAAGCTAGAAAAACCCAAAATTTAACTAGAAAAACTCAAAAATTAGCCATAAAACCCAGAAATTAGAAAAAAAACTCAAAAATTAGCTGGGAAAACTCGAGAATTAGTCAAAAAACCCAAAAATTAGCCAGAAAGACTCAGAAATTAGCTAGAAAAACCCAAAAATTAACCAAAAAACTCAAAAATTAGCCATGAAACCCAAAAATTAGCCAGAAAAACCTAAAATTTAGCCAGAAAAACTCAAAAATTAGCCATAAAACGCAAAAATCAGCCAGAAAAACTCAAAAATTAGCTGGAAAAAATCAAAAACTAGCCATAAAACCCAAAAATAAGCTAGAAAAACCCAAAATTTAACTAGAAAAACTCAAAAATTAGCCATAATACCCAAAAATTAGCCAGAAAAACCCAAAAATTTGCCACACAGACCAAAAAATTATCAATAAAACCCAAAAAATTAGCCAGAAAAACCCAAAATTTAGCCAAAAAATTCAAAGATTAGCCATGAAAACCAAAAATTAGCCATAAAACCCAAAAATTAGCCATAAAACCCAAAAATTAGCCAGAAAAACCCAAAATTTAGCCAGAAAAACTCAAATATTAGCCAATAAATCTCAAAAATTAGCCATGAAACCCAAAAATTAGCCAGAAAAAAGAAATTAGCTAGAAAAAAAGAAAAAAATTAGCCATAAAACCCAAAAATTTGCCAGAAAAACCCAAAATTTAGCTAGGAAAATTCAAAAATTAGCTAGGAAAACTCAGAAATTAGCCACAAAAACCCAAAAATTGTCAGAAAAACCCAAAAATTAGCCATAAAACCCAGAAATTAGACAGAAAAACCCGGAATTTAGCCAGGAAAACTCAAAAATGAGCCAAAAACTCTCAAAAAATAGCCAGAAAACCCAAAAATTAGCCATGAAACCCAAAAATTAGCCAGAAAAACCCAAAATTTAGCCAGAAAAACTAAAAATTAGCCAATAAATCTCAAAAATTAGCCATAAAACCCAAAAATTAGCCAGAAAAACCCGAAATTTAGCAAGAAAAACTCAAAAATTAGCCATAAAACCCAGAAATTAGCCAGAAAAACCCAAAAATTTGCCAGACAAACCCAAAAATTAGCAATAAAACCCAAAAATTAGCCAGAAAAACCCAAAAATTAGCCAATAAATCTCAAAAATTAGCCATAGAACCCAAAAATTAGCCAGAAAAACCCAAAATTTAGCTAGAAAAACTCAAATATTAGCTAGAAAACCTCAGAAATTAGCTATAAAAACCCAAAAATTAGCTAGAGAAACTCAAAAATTAGCCACAAAAATACAAGAATTAGCCACAAAAATACAAGAATTAGCTATAAAACCCAAGAATTAGTTGGAAAAACTCAAAAATTAGCCATAAAACCCAAAAATTAGCCAGAAAAACTCAAAAATTAGCCGAAAAAACTCAAGAATTAGCCATGAAACCCAGAAATTAGCCAGAAAAAAGAAATTAGCTAGAAAAAAATAAAAAAATTAGCCATAAAACCCAAAAATTTGCCAGAAAAACCCAAAAATTAGCCATAAAATCCAGAAATTAGACAGAAAAACCCAAAAATTAGCCAGGAAAACTCAAAAATTAGCTAGATAAACCCAAAAATTAGCCAAAAAAACTCAAATATTAGCCATGAAACCCAAAAATTAGCCAGAAAAAAAAATAGCTGGAAAAAATAAGAAAATTATCCACAAAAACCCAAAAATTAGCCAGGACAACTCAAAAAATAGCTAGATAAACCCAAAAATTAGCCAAAAAACTCAAATATTAGCCTTGAAACCCAAAAATTAGCCAGAAAAAAAATTAGCTGGAAAAAACTCAAAAATTAGCCATAAAACGCAAAAATCAGCCAGAAAAACCCAAAAATTTGCCAGACAGACCAAAAAATTATCAATAAAACCCAAAAATTAGCCAGAAAAACCCAAAATTTAGCCAAAAAATTCAAAAATTAGCCATGAAAACCAAAAATTAGCCAGAAAAAAAAATTAGCTAGAAAAAATGAAAAAATTTGCCATAAAACCAAAAATTAGCCATAAAACCCAAACATTAGCCATAAAACCCAAAAATTAGCCAGAAAAACCCAAAATTTAGCCAGAAAAACTCAAAAATTAGCCAATAAATCTCAAAAATCAGCCATAAAACCCAGAAATTAGCCAGAAAAAAGAAATTAGCTGGAAAAAAAGAAAAAAATTAGCCATAAAACCAAAAAATTTGCCAGAAAAACCCAATATTTAGCTAGGAAAACTCAAAAATTAGCTAGGAGAACTCAGAAATTAGCCACAAGAACCCAAAAATTGTCGGAAAAACTCAAAAATTAGCCATAAAACCCAGAAATTAGACAGAAAAACTCAAAAATTAGCTGGAAAAACTCGAAAATTAGTCATGAAACCCAAAAATTAGCCAGAAAAACTCAAAAATTAGCTAGAAAAACCCAACAATTAGCCAAAAAAACTCAAAAATGAGCCAAAAACTCTCAAAAAATAGCCAGAAAACCCAAAAATTAGCCATGAAACCCAAAAATTAGCCAGAAAAACCCAAAATTTAGCCAGAAAAACTAAAAATTAGCCAATAAATCTCAAAAATTAGCCATAGAACCCAAAAATTAGCCAGAAAAACCCAAAATTTAGCTAGAAAAACTCAAATATTAGCTAGAAAACCTCAGAAATTAGCTATAAAAACCCAAAAATTAGCTAGAGAAACTCAAAAATTAGCCACAAAAATACAAGAATTAGCCACAAAAATACAAGAATTAGCTATAAAACCCAAGAATTAGTTGGAAAAACTCAAAAATTAGCCATAAAACCCAAAAATTAGCCAGAAAAACTCAAAAATTAGCCGAAAAAAACTCAAGAATTAGCCATGAAACCCAGAAATTAGCCAGAAAAAAGAAATTAGCTAGAAAAAAATAAAAAAATTAGCCATAAAACCCAAAAATTTGCCAGACAAACCCAAAAATTAGCAATAAAACCCAAAAATTAGCCAGAAAAACCCAAAAATTAGCCAATAAATCTCAAAAATTAGCCATAGAACCCAAAAATTAGCCAGAAAAACCCAAAATTTAGCTAGAAAAACTCAAATATTAGCTAGAAAACCTCAGAAATTAGCTATAAAAACCCAAAAATTAGCTAGAGAAACTCAAAAATTAGCCACAAAAATACAAGAATTAGCCACAAAAATACAAGAATTAGCTATAAAACCCAAGAATTAGTTGGAAAAACTCAAAAATTAGCCATAAAACCCAAAAATTAGCCAGAAAAACTCAAAAATTAGCCGAAAAAACTCAAGAATTAGCCATGAAACCCAGAAATTAGCCAGAAAAAAGAAATTAGCTAGAAAAAAATAAAAAAATTAGCCATAAAACCCAAAAATTTGCCAGAAAAACCCAAAAATTAGCCATAAAATCCAGAAATTAGACAGAAAAACCCAAAAATTAGCCAGGAAAACTCAAAAATTAGCTAGATAAACCCAAAAATTAGCCAAAAAAACTCAAATATTAGCCATGAAACCCAAAAATTAGCCAGAAAAAAAAATAGCTGGAAAAAATAAGAAAATTATCCACAAAAACCCAAAAATTAGCCAGGACAACTCAAAAAATAGCTAGATAAACCCAAAAATTAGCCAAAAAACTCAAATATTAGCCAGAAAAACCCAAAATTTAGCCAAAAAATTCAAAAATTAGCCATGAAAACCAAAAATTAGCCAGAAAAAAAAATTAGCTAGAAAAAATGAAAAAATTTGCCATAAAACCAAAAATTAGCCATAAAACCCAAACATTAGCCATAAAACCCAAAAATTAGCCAGAAAAACCCAAAATTTAGCCAGAAAAACTCAAAAATTAGCCAATAAATCTCAAAAATCAGCCATAAAACCCAGAAATTAGCCAGAAAAAAGAAATTAGCTGGAAAAAAAGAAAAAAATTAGCCATAAAACCAAAAAATTTGCCAGAAAAACCCAATATTTAGCTAGGAAAACTCAAAAATTAGCTAGGAGAACTCAGAAATTAGCCACAAGAACCCAAAAATTGTCGGAAAAACTCAAAAATTAGCCATAAAACCCAGAAATTAGACAGAAAAACTCAAAAATTAGCTGGAAAAACTCGAAAATTAGTCATGAAACCCAAAAATTAGCCAGAAAAACTCAAAAATTAGCTAGAAAAACCCAACAATTAGCCAAAAAAACTCAAAAATGAGCCAAAAACTCTCAAAAAATAGCCAGAAAACCCAAAAATTAGCCATGAAACCCAAAAATTAGCCAGAAAAACCCAAAATTTAGCCAGAAAAACTAAAAATTAGCCAATAAATCTCAAAAATTAGCCATAAAACCCAAAAATTAGCCAGAAAAACCCGAAATTTAGCAAGAAAAACTCAAAAATTAGCCAAAAACTCTCAAAAATTAGCCATAAAACCCAGAAATTAGCCAGAAAAACCCAAAAATTTGCCAGACAAACCCAAAAATTAGCAATAAAACCCAAAAATTAGCCAGAAAAACCCAAAAATTAGCCAATAAATCTCAAAAATTAGCCATAGAACCCAAAAATTAGCCAGAAAAACCCAAAATTTAGCTAGAAAAACTCAAATATTAGCTAGAAAAACTCAGAAATTAGCTATAAAAACCCAAAAATTGTCAGAAAAACCCAAAAATTAGCCATAAAACCCAGAAATTAGACAGAAAAACTCAGAAATTAGCCGGAAAAACTCGAAAATTGGTCATGAAACCCAAAAATTAGCCAGAGAAACTCGAAAATTAGCTAGAAAAACCCAAAAATTAGCCAAAAAAACTCAAAAATTAGCCATGAAACCCAAAAATAAGCTAGAAAAACCCAAAATTTAACTAGAAAAACTCAAAAATTAGCCATAAAACCCAGAAATTAGAAAAAAAACTCAAAAATTAGCTGGGAAAACTCGAGAATTAGTCGAAAAAACCCAAAAATTAGCCAGAAAAACTCAGAAATTAGCTAGAAAAACCCAAAAATTAACCAAAAAACTCAAAAATTAGCCAT
Source organism: Diorhabda elongata (assembly GCA_026230145.1). Taxonomy (NCBI): domain Eukaryota; kingdom Metazoa; phylum Arthropoda; class Insecta; order Coleoptera; family Chrysomelidae; genus Diorhabda; species Diorhabda elongata. The sequence continues at coordinate 240,862 of JAOVVJ010000045.1, forward strand.
GAAACCCAAAACTTAGCCAGAAAAACCTAAAATTTAGCCAGAAAAACTCAAAAATTAGCCATAAAACCCAAAAATAAGCTAAAAAAACCCAAAATTTAACTAGAAAAACTCAAAAATTAGCCATAAAACGCAAAAATCAGCCAGAAAAACTCAAAAATTAGCTGGAAAAAATCAAAAACTAGCCATAAAACCCAAAAATAAGCTAGAAAAACCCAAAATTTAACTAGAAAAACTCAAAAATTAGCCATAATACCCAAAAATTAGCCAGAAAAACCCAAAAATTTGCCACACAGACCAAAAAATTATCAATAAAACCCAAAAAATTAGCCAGAAAAACCCAAAATTTAGCCAAAAAATTCAAAGATTAGCCATGAAAACCAAAAATTAGCCATAAAACCCAAAAATTAGCCATAAAACCCAAAAATTAGCCAGAAAAACCCAAAATTTAGCCAGAAAAACTCAAATATTAGCCAATAAATCTCAAAAATTAGCCATGAAACCCAAAAATTAGCCAGAAAAAAGAAATTAGCTAGAAAAAAAGAAAAAAATTAGCCATAAAACCCAAAAATTTGCCAGAAAAACCCAAAATTTAGCTAGGAAAATTCAAAAATTAGCTAGGAAAACTCAGAAATTAGCCACAAAAACCCAAAAATTGTCAGAAAAACCCAAAAATTAGCCATAAAACCCAGAAATTAGCTAGAAAAAAAGAAGAAAATTAGCCATAAAACCCAAAAATTTGCCAGAAAAACCCAAAATTTAGCTAGGAAAATTCAAAAATTAGCTAGGAAAACTCAGAAATTAGCCACAAAAACCCAAAAATTGTCAGAAAAACCCAAAAATTAGCCATAAAACCCAGAAATTAGACAGAAAAACCCGGAATTTAGCCAGGAAAACTCAAAAATGAGCCAAAAACTCTCAAAAAATAGCCAGAAAACCCAAAAATTAGCCATGAAACCCAAAAATTAGCCAGAAAAACCCAAAATTTAGCCAGAAAAACTAAAAATTAGCCAATAAATCTCAAAAATTAGCCATAAAACCCAAAAATTAGCCAGAAAAACCCGAAATTTAGCAAGAAAAACTCAAAAATTAGCCAAAAACTCTCAAAAATTAGCCATAAAACCCAGAAATTAGCCAGAAAAACCCAAAAATTTGCCAGACAAACCCAAAAATTAGCAATAAAACCCAAAAATTAGCCAGAAAAACCCAAAAATTAGCCAATAAATCTCAAAAATTAGCCATAGAACCCAAAAATTAGCCAGAAAAACCCAAAATTTAGCTAGAAAAACTCAAATATTAGCTAGAAAAACTCAGAAATTAGCTATAAAAACCCAAAAATTGTCAGAAAAACCCAAAAATTAGCCATAAAACCCAGAAATTAGACAGAAAAACTCAGAAATTAGCCGGAAAAACTCGAAAATTGGTCATGAAACCCAAAAATTAGCCAGAGAAACTCGAAAATTAGCTAGAAAAACCCAAAAATTAGCCAGAAAAACTCAAAAATTAGCCATGAAACCCAAAAATAAGCTAGAAAAACCCAAAATTTAACTAGAAAAACTCAAAAATTAGCCATAAAACCCAGAAATTAGAAAAAAAACTCAAAAATTAGCTGGGAAAACTCGAGAATTAGTCAAAAAACCCAAAAAGTAGCCAGAAAAACTCAGAAATTAGCTAGAAAAACCCAAAAATTAACCAAAAAACTCAAAAATTAGCCATGAAACCCAAAAATTAGCCAGAAAAACCTAAAATTTAGCCAGAAAAACTCAAAAATTAGCCATAAAACCCAAAAATAAGCTAAAAAAACCCAAAATTTAACTAGAAAAACTCAAAAATTAGCCATAAAACGCAAAAATCAGCCAGAAAAACTCAAAAATTAGCTGGAAAAAATCAAAAACTAGCCATAAAACCCAAAAATAAGCTAGAAAAACCCAAAATTTAACTAGAAAAACTCAAAAATTAGCCATAATACTCAAAAATTAGCCAGAAAAACCCAAAAATTTGCCACACAGACCAAAAAATTATCAATAAAACCCAAAAAATTAGCCAGAAAAACCCAAAATTTAGCCAAAAAATTCAAAGATTAGCCATGAAAACCAAAAATTAGCCATAAAACCCAAAAATTAGCCATAAAACCCAAAAATTAGCCAGAAAAACCCAAAATTTAGCCAGAAAAACTCAAATATTAGCCAATAAATCTCAAAAATTAGCCATGAAACCCAAAAATTAGCCAGAAAAAAGAAATTAGCTAGAAAAAAAGAAAAAAATTAGCCATAAAACCCAAAAATTTGCCAGAAAAACCCAAAATTTAGCTAGGAAAATTCAAAAATTAGCTAGGAAAACTCAGAAATTAGCCACAAAAACCCAAAAATTGTCAGAAAAACCCAAAAATTAGCCATAAAACCCAGAAATTAGACAGAAAAACCCGGAATTTAGCCAGGAAAACTCAAAAATGAGCCAAAAACTCTCAAAAAATAGCCAGAAAACCCAAAAATTAGCCATGAAACCCAAAAATTAGCCAGAAAAACCCAAAATTTAGCCAGAAAAACTAAAAATTAGCCAATAAATCTCAAAAATTAGCCATAAAACCCAAAAATTAGCCAGAAAAACCCGAAATTTAGCAAGAAAAACTCAAAAATTAGCCATAAAACCCAGAAATTAGCCAGAAAAACCCAAAAATTTGCCAGACAAACCCAAAAATTAGCAATAAAACCCAAAAATTAGCCAGAAAAACCCAAAAATTAGCCAATAAATCTCAAAAATTAGCCATAGAACCCAAAAATTAGCCAGAAAAACCCAAAATTTAGCTAGAAAAACTCAAATATTAGCTAGAAAACCTCAGAAATTAGCTATAAAAACCCAAAAATTAGCTAGAGAAACTCAAAAATTAGCCACAAAAATACAAGAATTAGCCACAAAAATACAAGAATTAGCTATAAAACCCAAGAATTAGTTGGAAAAACTCAAAAATTAGCCATAAAACCCAAAAATTAGCCAGAAAAACTCAAAAATTAGCCGAAAAAACTCAAGAATTAGCCATGAAACCCAGAAATTAGCCAGAAAAAAGAAATTAGCTAGAAAAAAATAAAAAAATTAGCCATAAAACCCAAAAATTTGCCAGAAAAACCCAAAAATTAGCCATAAAATCCAGAAATTAGACAGAAAAACCCAAAAATTAGCCAGGAAAACTCAAAAATTAGCTAGATAAACCCAAAAATTAGCCAAAAAAACTCAAATATTAGCCATGAAACCCAAAAATTAGCCAGAAAAAAAAAATAGCTGGAAAAAATAAGAAAATTATCCACAAAAACCCAAAAATTAGCCAGGACAACTCAAAAAATAGCTAGATAAACCCAAAAATTAGCCAAAAAACTCAAATATTAGCCTTGAAACCCAAAAATTAGCCAGAAAAAAAATTAGCTGGAAAAAACTCAAAAATTAGCCATAAAACGCAAAAATCAGCCAGAAAAACCCAAAAATTTGCCAGACAGACCAAAAAATTATCAATAAAACCCAAAAATTAGCCAGAAAAACCCAAAATTTAGCCAAAAAATTCAAAAATTAGCCATGAAAACCAAAAATTAGCCAGAAAAAAAAATTAGCTAGAAAAAATGAAAAAATTTGCCATAAAACCAAAAATTAGCCATAAAACCCAAACATTAGCCATAAAACCCAAAAATTAGCCAGAAAAACCCAAAATTTAGCCAGAAAAACTCAAAAATTAGCCAATAAATCTCAAAAATCAGCCATAAAACCCAGAAATTAGCCAGAAAAAAGAAATTAGCTGGAAAAAAAGAAAAAAATTAGCCATAAAACCCAAAAATTTGCCAGAAAAACCCAATATTTAGCTAGGAAAACTCAAAAATTAGCTAGGAGAACTCAGAAATTAGCCACAAGAACCCAAAAATTGTCGGAAAAACTCAAAAATTAGCCATAAAACCCAGAAATTAGACAGAAAAACTCAAAAATTAGCTGGAAAAACTCGAAAATTAGTCATGAAACCCAAAAATTAGCCAGAAAAACTCAAAAATTAGCTAGAAAAACCCAACAATTAGCCAAAAAAACTCAAAAATGAGCCAAAAACTCTCAAAAAATAGCCAGAAAACCCAAAAATTAGCCATGAAACCCAAAAATTAGCCAGAAAAACCCAAAATTTAGCCAGAAAAACTAAAAATTAGCCAATAAATCTCAAAAATTAGCCATAAAACCCAAAAATTAGCCAGAAAAACCCGAAATTTAGCAAGAAAAACTCAAAAATTAGCCAAAAACTCTCAAAAATTAGCCATAAAACCCAGAAATTAGCCAGAAAAACCCAAAAATTTGCCAGACAAACCCAAAAATTAGCAATAAAACCCAAAAATTAGCCAGAAAAACCCAAATATTAGCCAATAAATCTCAAAAATTAGCCATGAAACCCAAAAATTAGCCAGAAAAAAGAAATTAGCTAGAAAAAAAGAAAAAAATTAGCCATAAAACCCAAAAATTTGCCAGAAAAACCCAAAATTTAGCTAGGAAAATTCAAAAATTAGCTAGGAAAACTCAGAAATTAGCCACAAAAACCCAAAAATTGTCAGAAAAACCCAAAAATTAGCCATAAAACCCAGAAATTAGACAGAAAAACCCGGAATTTAGCCAGGAAAACTCAAAAATGAGCCAAACACTCTCAAAAAATAGCCAGAAAACCCAAAAATTAGCCATGAAACCCAAAAATTAGCCAGAAAAACCCAAAATTTAGCCAGAAAAACTAAAAATTAGCCAATAAATCTCAAAAATTAGCCATAAAACCCAAAAATTAGCCAGAAAAACCCGAAATTTAGCAAGAAAAACTCAAAAATTAGCCATAAAACCCAGAAATTAGCCAGAAAAACCCAAAAATTTGCCAGACAAACCCAAAAATTAGCAATAAAACCCAAAAATTAGCCAGAAAAACCCAAAAATTAGCCAATAAATCTCAAAAATTAGCCATAGAACCCAAAAATTAGCCAGAAAAACCCAAAATTTAGCTAGAAAAACTCAAATATTAGCTAGAAAACCTCAGAAATTAGCTATAAAAACCCAAAAATTAGCTAGAGAAACTCAAAAATTAGCCACAAAAATACAAGAATTAGCCACAAAAATACAAGAATTAGCTATAAAACCCAAGAATTAGTTGGAAAAACTCAAAAATTAGCCATAAAACCCAAAAATTAGCCAGAAAAACTCAAAAATTAGCCGAAAAAACTCAAGAATTAGCCATGAAACCCAGAAATTAGCCAGAAAAAAGAAATTAGCTAGAAAAAAATAAAAAAATTAGCCATAAAACCCAAAAATTTGCCAGAAAAACCCAAAAATTAGCCATAAAATCCAGAAATTAGACAGAAAAACCCAAAAATTAGCCAGGAAAACTCAAAAATTAGCTAGATAAACCCAAAAATTAGCCAAAAAAACTCAAATATTAGCCATGAAACCCAAAAATTAGCCAGAAAAAAAAAATAGCTGGAAAAAATAAGAAAATTATCCACAAAAACCCAAAAATTAGCCAGGACAACTCAAAAAATAGCTAGATAAACCCAAAAATTAGCCAAAAAACTCAAATATTAGCCTTGAAACCCAAAAATTAGCCAGAAAAAAAATTAGCTGGAAAAAACTCAAAAATTAGCCATAAAACGCAAAAATCAGCCAGAAAAACCCAAAAATTTGCCAGACAGACCAAAAAATTATCAATAAAACCCAAAAATTAGCCAGAAAAACCCAAAATTTAGCCAAAAAATTCAAAAATTAGCCATGAAAACCAAAAATTAGCCAGAAAAAAAAATTAGCTAGAAAAAATGAAAAAATTTGCCATAAAACCAAAAATTAGCCATAAAACCCAAACATTAGCCATAAAACCCAAAAATTAGCCAGAAAAACCCAAAATTTAGCCAGAAAAACTCAAAAATTAGCCAATAAATCTCAAAAATCAGCCATAAAACCCAGAAATTAGCCAGAAAAAAGAAATTAGCTGGAAAAAAAGAAAAAAATTAGCCATAAAACCCAAAAATTTGCCAGAAAAACCCAATATTTAGCTAGGAAAACTCAAAAATTAGCTAGGAGAACTCAGAAATTAGCCACAAGAACCCAAAAATTGTCGGAAAAACTCAAAAATTAGCCATAAAACCCAGAAATTAGACAGAAAAACTCAAAAATTAGCTGGAAAAACTCGAAAATTAGTCATGAAACCCAAAAATTAGCCAGAAAAACTCAAAAATTAGCTAAAAACCCAACAATTAGCCAAAAAAACTCAAAAATGAGCCAAAAACTCTCAAAAAATAGCCAGAAAACCCAAAAATTAGCCATGAAACCCAAAAATTAGCCAGAAAAACCCAAAATTTAGCCAGAAAAACTAAAAATTAGCCAATAAATCTCAAAAATTAGCCATAAAACCCAAAAATTAGCCAGAAAAACCCGAAATTTAGCAAGAAAAACTCAAAAATTAGCCAAAAACTCTCAAAAATTAGCCATAAAACCCAGAAATTAGCCAGAAAAACCCAAAAATTTGCCAGACAAACCCAAAAATTAGCCAATAAATCTCAAAAATTAGCCATAGAACCCAAAAATTAGCCAGAAAAACCCAAAATTTAGCTAGAAAAACTCAAATATTAGCTAGAAAAACTCAGAAATTAGCTATAAAAACCCAAAAATTGTCAGAAAAACCCAAAAATTAGCCATAAAACCCAGAAATTAGACAGAAAAACTCAGAAATTAGCCGGAAAAACTCGAAAATTGGTCATGAAACCCAAAAATTAGCCAGAGAAACTCGAAAATTAGCTAGAAAAACCCAAAAATTAGCCAAAAAAACTCAAAAATTAGCCATGAAACCCAAAAATAAGCTAGAAAAACCCAAAATTTAACTAGAAAAACTCAAAAATTAGCCATAAAACCTAGAAATTAGAAAAAAAACTCAAAAATTAGCTGGGAAAACTCGAGAATTAGTCAAAAAACCCAAAAATTAGCCAGAAAAACTCAGAAATTAGCTAGAAAAACCCAAAAATTAACCAAAAAACTCAAAAATTAGCCATGAAACCCAAAAATTAGCCAGAAAAACCTAAAATTTAGCCAGAAAAACTCAAAAATTAGCCATAAAACCCAAAAATAAGCTAAAAAAACCCAAAATTTAACTAGAAAAACTCAAAAATTAGCCATAAAACGCAAAAATCAGCCAGAAAAACTCAAAAATTAGCTGGAAAAAATCAAAAACTAGCCATAAAACCCAAAAATAAGCTAGAAAAACCCAAAATTTAACTAGAAAAACTCAAAAATTAGCCATAATACCCAAAAATTAGCCAGAAAAACCCAAAAATTTGCCACACAGACCAAAAAATTATCAATAAAACCCAAAAAATTAGCCAGAAAAACCCAAAATTTAGCCAAAAAATTCAAAGATTAGCCATGAAAACCAAAAATTAGCCATAAAACCCAAAAATTAGCCATAAAACCCAAAAATTAGCCAGAAAAACCCAAAATTTAGCCAGAAAAACTCAAATATTAGCCAATAAATCTCAAAAATTAGCCATGAAACCCAAAAATTAGCCAGAAAAAAGAAATTAGCTAGAAAAAAAGAAAAAAATTAGCCATAAAACCCAAAAATTTGCCAGAAAAACCCAAAATTTAGCTAGGAAAATTCAAAAATTAGCTAGGAAAACTCAGAAATTAGCCACAAAAACCCAAAAATTGTCAGAAAAACCCAAAAATTAGCCATAAAACCCAGAAATTAGACAGAAAAACCCGGAATTTAGCCAGGAAAACTCAAAAATGAGCCAAAAACTCTCAAAAAATAGCCAGAAAACCCAAAAATTAGCCATGAAACCCAAAAATTAGCCAGAAAAACCCAAAATTTAGCCAGAAAAACTAAAAATTAGCCAATAAATCTCAAAAATTAGCCATAAAACCCAAAAATTAGCCAGAAAAACCCGAAATTTAGCAAGAAAAACTCAAAAATTAGCCAAAAACTCTCAAAAATTAGCCATAAAACCCAGAAATTAGCCAGAAAAACCCAAAAATTTGCCAGACAAACCCAAAAATTAGCAATAAAACCCAAAAATTAGCCAGAAAAACCCAAAAATTAGCCAATAAATCTCAAAAATTAGCCATAGAACCCAAAAATTAGCCAGAAAAACCCAAAATTTAGCTAGAAAAACTCAAATATTAGCTAGAAAACCTCAGAAATTAGCTATAAAAACCCAAAAATTAGCTAGAGAAACTCAAAAATTAGCCACAAAAATACAAGAATTAGCCACAAAAATACAAGAATTAGCTATAAAACCCAAGAATTAGTTGGAAAAACTCAAAAATTAGCCATAAAACCCAAAAATTAGCCAGAAAAACTCAAAAATTAGCCGAAAAAACTCAAGAATTAGCCATGAAACCCAGAAATTAGCCAGAAAAAAGAAATTAGCTAGAAAAAAATAAAAAAATTAGCCATAAAACCCAAAAATTTGCCAGAAAAACCCAAAAATTAGCCATAAAATCCAGAAATTAGACAGAAAAACCCAAAAATTAGCCAGGAAAACTCAAAAATTAGCTAGATAAACCCAAAAATTAGCCAAAAAAACTCAAATATTAGCCATGAAACCCAAAAATTAGCCAGAAAAAAAAAATAGCTGGAAAAAATAAGAAAATTATCCACAAAAACCCAAAAATTAGCCAGGACAACCCAAAAAATAGCTAGATAAACCCAAAAATTAGCCAAAAAACTCAAATATTAGCCTTGAAACCCAAAAATTAGCCAGAAAAAAAATTAGCTGGAAAAAACTCAAAAATTAGCCATAAAACGCGAAAATCAGCCAGAAAAACCCAAAAATTTGCCAGACAGACCAAAAAATTATCAATAAAACCCAAAAATTAGCCAGAAAAACCCAAAATTTAGCCAAAAAATTCAAAAATTAGCCATGAAAACCAAAAATTAGCCAGAAAAAAAATTAGCTAGAAAAAATGAAAAAATTTGCCATAAAACCAAAAATTAGCCATAAAACCCAAACATTAGCCATAAAACCCAAAAATTAGCCAGAAAAACCCAAAATTTAGCCAGAAAAACTCAAAAATTAGCCAATAAATCTCAAAAATCAGCCATAAAACCCAGAAATTAGCCAGAAAAAAGAAATTAGCTGGAAAAAAAGAAAAAAATTAGCCATAAAACCCAAAAATTTGCCAGAAAAACCCAATATTTAGCTAGGAAAACTCAAAAATTAGCTAGGAGAACTCAGAAATTAGCCACAAGAACCCAAAAATTGTCGGAAAAACTCAAAAATTAGCCATAAAACCCAGAAATTAGACAGAAAAACTCAAAAATTAGCTGGAAAAACTCGAAAATTAGTCATGAAACCCAAAAATTAGCCAGAAAAACTCAAAAATTAGCTAGAAAAACCCAACAATTAGCCAAAAAAACTCAAAAATTAGCCATGAAACCCAAAAATTAGCCAGAAAAAAAAATTAGCTAGAAAAAATGAGCCATAAAACCCAAAAATTAGCCAGAAAAACCCGGAATTTAGCCAGAAAAACTCAAAAATGAGCCAAAAACTCTCAAAAAATAGCCAGAAAACCCAAAAATTAGCCATGAAACCCAAAAATTAGCCAGAAAAACCCAAAATTTAGCCAGAAAAACTAAAAATTAGCCAATAAATCTCAAAAATTAGCCATAAAACCCAAAAATTAGCCAGAAAAACCCGAAATTTAGCAAGAAAAACTCAAAAATTAGCCAAAAACTCTCAAAAATTAGCCATGAAACCCAGAAATTAGCCAGAAAAACCCAAAAATTTGCCAGACAAACTCAAAAATTAGCAATAAAACCCAAAAATTAGCCAGAAAAACCCAAAATTTAGCCAGGAAAACTCAAAAATTGGCAAATAAATCTCAAAAATTAGCCATAGAACCCAAAAATTAGCCAGAAAAACCCAAAATTTAGCTAGAAAAACTCAAATATTAGCTAGAAAAACTCAGAAATTAGCTATAAAAACCCAAAAATTAGCTAGAGAAACTCAAAAATTAGCCACAAAAATACAAGAATTAGCCACAAAAATACAAGAATTAGCTATAAAACCCAAGATGTAGTTGGAAAAACTCAAAAATTAGCCATAAAACCCAAAAATTAGCCAGAAAAACCCAAAAATTAGCCAGGAAAACTCAAAAATTAGCTAGATAAACCCAAAAATTAGCCAAAAAAACTCAAATATTAGCCATGAAACCCAAAAATTAGCCAAAAAAAAATTAGCTAGAAAAAATAGAAAAATTAGCCATAAAACCCAAAAATTAGCCAGAAAAACCCAAAATTTAGCTAGAAAAACTCAAATATTAGCTAGAAAAACTCAGAAATTAGCCACAAAAACCCAAAAATTGTCAGAAAAACCCAAAAATTAGCCATAAAATCCAGAAATTAGACAGAAAAACCCAAAAATTAGCCAGGAAAACTCAAAAATTAGCTAGATAAACCCAAAAATTAGCCAAAAAAACTCAAATATTAGCCATGAAACCCAAAAATCAGCCAAAAAAAAATTAGCTAGAAAAAATAGAAAAATTAGCCATAAAACCCAAAAATTAGCCAGGAAAACCCAAAATTCAGCTAGAAAAACTCAAATATTAGCTGGAAAAACTCAGAAATTAGCCACAAAAACCCAAAAATTGTAAGAAAAACCCAAAAATTAGCCATAAAACCCAGAAATTAGACAGAAAAACTCAGAAATTAGCCGGAAAAACTCGAAAATTGGTCATGAAACCCAAAAATTAGCCAGAGAAACTCAAAAATTAGCTAGAAAAACCCAAAAATTAGCCAAAAAAACTCAAAAATTAGCCATGAAACCCAAAAATAAGCTAGAAAAACCCAAAATTTAACTAGAAAATCTCAAAAATTAGCCATGAAACCCAAAAATTAGCCAGAAAAAAGAAATTAGCTAGAAAAAAAGAAAAAAATTAGCCATAAAACCCAAAAATTTGCCAGAAAAACCCAAAATTTAGCTAGGAAAATTCAAAAATTAGCTAGGAAAACTCAGAAATTAGCCACAAAAACCCAAAAATTGTCAGAAAAACCCAAAAATTAGCCATAAAACCCAGAAATTAGCCAGAAAAAAGAAATTAGCTAGAAAAAAAGAAGAAAATTAGCCATAAAACCCAAAAATTTGCCAGAAAAACCCAAAATTTAGCTAGGAAAATTCAAAAATTAGCTAGGAAAACTCAGAAATTAGCCACAAAAACCCAAAAATTGTCAGAAAAACCCAAAAATTAGCCATAAAACCCAGAAATTAGACAGAAAAACCCGGAATTTAGCCAGGAAAACTCAAAAATGAGCCAAAACTCTCAAAAAATAGCCAGAAAACCCAAAAATTAGCCATGAAACCCAAAAATTAGCCAGAAAAACCCAAAATTTAGCCAGAAAAACTAAAAATTAGCCAATAAATCTCAAAAATTAGCCATAAAACCCAAAAATTAGCCAGAAAAACCCGAAATTTAGCAAGAAAAACTCAAAAATTAGCCAAAAACTCTCAAAAATTAGCCATAAAACCCAGAAATTAGCCAGAAAAACCCAAAAATTTGCCAGACAAACCCAAAAATTAGCCAGAAAAACCCAAAAATTAGCCAATAAATCTCAAAAATTAGCCATAGAACCCAAAAATTAGCCAGAAAAACCCAAAATTTAGCTAGAAAAACTCAAATATTAGCTAGAAAAACTCAGAAATTAGCTATAAAAACCCAAAAATTGTCAGAAAAACCCAAAAATTAGCCATAAAACCCAGAAATTAGACAGAAAAACTCAGAAATTAGCCGGAAAAACTCGAAAATTGGTCATGAAACCCAAAAATTAGCCAGAGAAACTCGAAAATTAGCTAGAAAAACCCAAAAATTAGCCAAAAAAACTCAAAAATTAGCCATGAAACCCAAGAATAAGCTAGAAAAACCCAAAATTTAACTAGAAAAACTCAAAAATTAGCCATAAAACCCAGAAATTAGAAAAAAAACTCAAAAATTAGCTGGGAAAACTCGAGAATTAGTCAAAAAACCCAAAAATTAGCCAGAAAAACTCAGAAATTAGCTAGAAAAACTCAAAAATTAACCAAAAAACTCAAAAATTAGCCATGAAACCCAAAAATTAGCCAGAAAAACCTAAAATTTAGCCAGAAAAACTCAAAAATTAGCCATAAAACCCAAAAATAAGCTAAAAAAACCCAAAATTTAACTAGAAAAACTCAAAAATTAGCCATAAAACGCAAAAATCAGCCAGAAAAACTCAAAAATTAGCTGGAAAAAATCAAAAACTAGCCATAAAACCCAAAAATAAGCTAGAAAAACCCAAAATTTAACTAGAAAAACTCAAAAATTAGCCATAATACCCAAAAATTAGCCAGAAAAACCCAAAAATTTGCCACACAGACCAAAAAATTATCAATAAAACCCAAAAAATTAGCCAGAAAAACCCAAAATTTAGCCAAAAAATTCAAAGATTAGCCATGAAAACCAAAAATTAGCCATAAAACCCAAAAATTAGCCATAAAACCCAAAAATTAGCCAGAAAAACCCAAAATTTAGCCAGAAAAACTCAAATATTAGCCAATAAATCTCAAAAATTAGCCATGAAACCCAAAAATTAGCCAGAAAAAAGAAATTAGCTAGAAAAAAAGAAAAAAATTAGCCATAAAACCCAAAAATTTGCCAGAAAAACCCAAAATTTAGCTAGGAAAATTCAAAAATTAGCTAGGAAAACTCAGAAATTAGCCACAAAAACCCAAAAATTGTCAGAAAAACCCAAAAATTAGCCATAAAACCCAGAAATTAGACAGAAAAACCCGGAATTTAGCCAGGAAAACTCAAAAATGAGCCAAAAACTCTCAAAAAATAGCCAGAAAACCCAAAAATTAGCCATGAAACCCAAAAATTAGCCAGAAAAACCCAAAATTTAGCCAGAAAAACTAAAAATTAGCCAATAAATCTCAAAAATTAGCCATAAAACCCAAAAATTAGCCAGAAAAACCCGAAATTTAGCAAGAAAAACTCAAAAATTAGCCAAAAACTCTCAAAAATTAGCCATAAAACCCAGAAATTAGCCAGAAAAACCCAAAAATTTGCCAGACAAACCCAAAAATTAGCAATAAAACCCAAAAATTAGCCAGAAAAACCCAAAAATTAGCCAATAAATCTCAAAAATTAGCCATAGAACCCAAAAATTAGCCAGAAAAACCCAAAATTTAGCTAGAAAAACTCAAATATTAGCTAGAAAACCTCAGAAATTAGCTATAAAAACCCAAAAATTAGCTACAGAAACTCAAAAATTAGCCACAAAAATACAAGAATTAGCCACAAAAATACAAGAATTAGCTATAAAACCCAAGAATTAGTTGGAAAAACTCAAAAATTAGCCATAAAACCCAAAAATTAGCCAGAAAAACTCAAAAATTAGCAGAAAAAACTCAAGAATTAGCCATGAAACCCAGAAATTAGCCAGAAAAAAGAAATTAGCTAGAAAAAAATAAAAAAATTAGCCATAAAACCCAAAAATTTGCCAGAAAAACCCAAAAATTAGCCATAAAATCCAGAAATTAGACAGAAAAACCCAAAAATTAGCCAGGAAAACTCAAAAATTAGCTAGATAAACCCAAAAATTAGCCAAAAAAACTCAAATATTAGCCATGAAACCCAAAAATTAGCCAGAAAAAAAAAATAGCTGGAAAAAATAAGAAAATTATCCACAAAAACCCAAAAATTAGCCAGGACAACCCAAAAAATAGCTAGATAAACCCAAAAATTAGCCAAAAAACTCAAATATTAGCCTTGAAACCCAAAAATTAGCCAGAAAAAAAATTAGCTGGAAAAAACTCAAAAATTAGCCATAAAACGCGAAAATCAGCCAGAAAAACCCAAAAATTTGCCAGACAGACCAAAAAATTATCAATAAAACCCAAAAATTAGCCAGAAAAACCCAAAATTTAGCCAAAAAATTCAAAAATTAGCCATGAAAACCAAAAATTAGCCAGAAAAAAAATTAGCTAGAAAAAATGAAAAAATTTGCCATAAAACCAAAAATTAGCCATAAAACCCAAACATTAGCCATAAAACCCAAAAATTAGCCAGAAAAACCCAAAATTTAGCCAGAAAAACTCAAAAATTAGCCAATAAATCTCAAAAATCAGCCATAAAACCCAGAAATTAGCCAGAAAAAAGAAATTAGCTGGAAAAAAAGAAAAAAATTAGCCATAAAACCCAAAAATTTGCCAGAAAAACCCAATATTTAGCTAGGAAAACTCAAAAATTAGCTAGGAGAACTCAGAAATTAGCCACAAGAACCCAAAAATTGTCGGAAAAACTCAAAAATTAGCCATAAAACCCAGAAATTAGACAGAAAAACTCAAAAATTAGCTGGAAAAACTCGAAAATTAGTCATGAAACCCAAAAATTAGCCAGAAAAACTCAAAAATTAGCTAGAAAAACCCAACAATTAGCCAAAAAAACTCAAAAATTAGCCATGAAACCCAAAAATCAGCCAGAAAAAAAAATTAGCTAGAAAAAATGAGCCATAAAACCCAAAAATTAGCCAGAAAAACCCGGAATTTAGCCAGAAAAACTCAAAAATGAGCCAAAAACTCTCAAAAAATAGCCAGAAAACCCAAAAATTAGCCATGAAACCCAAAAATTAGCCAGAAAAACCCAAAATTTAGCCAGAAAAACTAAAAATTAGCCAATAAATCTCAAAAATTAGCCATAAAACCCAAAAATTAGCCAGAAAAACCCGAAATTTAGCAAGAAAAACTCAAAAATTAGCCAAAAACTCTCAAAAATTAGCCATGAAACCCAGAAATTAGCCAGAAAAACCCAAAAATTTGCCAGACAAACTCAAAAATTAGCAATAAAACCCAAAAATTAGCCAGAAAAACCCAAAATTTAGCCAGGAAAACTCAAAAATTGGCAAATAAATCTCAAAAATTAGCCATAGAACCCAAAAATTAGCCAGAAAAACCCAAAATTTAGCTAGAAAAACTCAAATATTAGCTAGAAAAACTCAGAAATTAGCTATAAAAACCCAAAAATTAGCTAGAGAAACTCGAAAATTAGCCACAAAAATACAAGAATTAGCCACAAAAATACAAGAATTAGCTATAAAACCCAAGATGTAGTTGGAAAAACTCAAAAATTAGCCATAAAACCCAAAAATTAGCCAGAAAAACCCAAAAATTAGCCAGGAAAACTCAAAAATTAGCTAGATAAACCCAAAAATTAGCCAAAAAAACTCAAATATTAGCCATGAAACCCAAAAATTAGCCAAAAAAAAATTAGCTAGAAAAAATAGAAAAATTAGCCATAAAACCCAAAAATTAGCCAGAAAAACCCAAAATTTAGCTAGAAAAACTCAAATATTAGCTAGAAAAACTCAGAAATTAGCCACAAAAACCCAAAAATTGTCAGAAAAACCCAAAAATTAGCCATAAAATCCAGAAATTAGACAGAAAAACCCAAAAATTAGCCAGGAAAACTCAAAAATTAGCTAGATAAACCCAAAAATTAGCCAAAAAAACTCAAATATTAGCCATGAAACCCAAAAATCAGCCAAAAAAAAATTAGCTAGAAAAAATAGAAAAATTAGCCATAAAACCCAAAAATTAGCCAGGAAAACCCAAAATTCAGCTAGAAAAACTCAAATATTAGCTGGAAAAACTCAGAAATTAGCCACAAAAACCCAAAAATTGTAAGAAAAACCCAAAAATTAGCCATAAAACCCAGAAATTAGACAGAAAAACTCAGAAATTAGCCGGAAAAACTCGAAAATTGGTCATGAAACCCAAAAATTAGCCAGAGAAACTCAAAAATTAGCTAGAAAAACCCAAAAATTAGCCAAAAAAACTCAAAAATTAGCCATGAAACCCAAAAATAAGCTAGAAAAACCCAAAATTTAACTAGAAAAACTCAAAAATTAGCCATAAAACCCAGAAATTAGAAAAAAAAACTCAAAAATTAGCTGGGAAAACTCGAAAATTAGTCAAAAAACCCAAAAATTAGCCAGAAAAACTCAAAAATTAGCTAGAAAAACCCAAAAATTAACCAAAAAACTCAAAAATTAGCCATGAAACCCAAAAATTAGCCAGAAAAACCCAAAATTTAACTAGAAAAACTCAAAAATTAGCCATAAAACGCAAAAATCAGCCAGAAAAACTCAAAAATTAGCTGGAAAAAATCAAAAACTAGCCATAAAACCCAAAAATAAGCTAGAAAAACCCAAAATTTAACTAGAAAAACTCAAAAATTAGCCATAAAACCCAAAAATTAGCCAGAAAAACCCAAAAATTTGCCAGACAGACCAAAAAATTATCAATAAAACCCAAAAATTAGCCAGAAAAACCCAAAATTTAGCCAAAAAATTCAAAGATTAGCCATGAAAACCAAAAATTAGCCAGAAAAAAAAATTAGCTAGAAAAAATAGAAAAAATTGCCATAAAACCAAAAATTAGCCATAAAACCCAAAAATTAGCCAGAAAAACCCAAAAATTAGCCAATAAATCTCAAAAATTAGCCATAGAACCCAAAAATTCGCCAGAAAAACCCAAAATTTTGCTAGAAAAACTCAAATATTAGCTAGAAAAACTCAGAAATTAGCTATAAAAACCCAAAAATTAGCTAGAGAAACTCACAAATTAGCCACAAAAATACAAGAATTAGCCACAAAAATACAAGAATTAGCTATAAAACCCAAGAATTAGTTGGAAAAACTCAAAAATTAGCCATAAAACCCAAAAATTAGCCAGAAAAACTCAAAAATTAGCCGAAAAAACTCAAGAATTAGCCATGAAACCCAGAAATTAGCCAGAAAAAAGAAATAAGCTAGAAAAAAATAAAAAAATTAGCCATGAAACCCAAAAATTAGCCAGAAAAAAAAGTTAGCTGGAAAAAATAAAAAAATTAGCCACAAAATCTCAAAAATTGTCAGAAAAACCCAAAAATTAGCCATAAAATCCAGAAATTAGACAGAAAAACCCAAAAATTAGCCAGGAAAACTCAAAAAATAGCTAGATAAACCCAAAAATTAGCCAAAAAACCTCAAATATTAGCCATGAAACCCAAAAATTAGCCAGAAAAAAAAATTAGCTGGAAAAAATAGAAAAATTAGCCATAAAACTCAAAAATCACACAGAAAAACTCAGAAAGTAGCTAAAAAAACTCGAAAATTAGTCATAAAACCCGAAAATTAGCCAGAAAAACTCGAAAAATCAGCTGGAAAAAAAAAGAAATTAGCTAGAAAAAAAGAAAAAAATTAGCCATAAAACCCAAAAATTTGCCAGAAAAACCCAAAATTTAGCTAGGAAAACTCAAAAATTAGCTAGGAAAACTCAGAAATTAGCCACAAAAACCCAAAAATTGTCAGAAAAACCCAAAAATTAGCCATAAAACCCAGAAATTGGACATAAAAACTCAAAAATTAGCTAGAAAAACTCGAAAATTAGTCATAAAACCCAAAAATAAGCTAGAAAAACCCAAAATTCAACCAATAAAACTCAAAAATTAGCCATGGAACCCAAAAATTAGCCCGAAAAAACCCAAAATTCAGCCAGAAAAACTCAAAAATTAGCCATAAAACCCAAAAATAAGCCAGAAAAACCCAAAATTTAGCCAAAAAATTCAAAGATTAGCCATGAAAACCAAAAATTAGCCAGAAAAAAAAATTAGCTAGAAAAAATAGAAAAAATTGCCATAAAACCAAAAATTAGCCATAAAACCCAAAAATTAGCCAGAAAAACCCAAAAATTAGCCAATAAATCTCAAAAATTAGCCATAGAGCCCAAAAATTAGCCAGAAAAACCCAAAATTTAGCTAGAAAAACTCAAATATTAGCTAGAAAAACTCAGAAATTAGCTATAAAAACCCAAAAATTAGCTAGAGAAACTCAAAAATTAGCCACAAAAATACAAGAATTAGCCACAAAAATACAAGAATTAGCTATAAAACCCAAGAATTAGTTGGAAAAACTCAAAAATTAGCCATAAAACCCAAAAATTAGCCAGAAAAACTCAAAAATTAGCCGAAAAAACTCAAGAATTAGCCATGAAACCCAGAAATTAGCCAGAAAAAAGAAATTAGCTAGAAAAAAATAAAAAAATTAGCCATAAAAACCCAAAAATTAGCCAGGAAAACTCAAAAAATAGCTAGATAAACCCAAAAATTAGCCAAAAAACTCAAATATTAGCCATGAAACCCAAAAATTAGCCAGAAAAAAAAATTAGCTGGAAAAAACTCAAAAATTAGCCATAAAACGCAAAAATCAGCCAGAAAAACTCAAAAATTAGCTGGAAAAAATCAAAAACTAGCCATAAAACCCAAAAATAAGCTAGAAAAACCCAAAATTTAACTAGAAAAACTCAAAAATTAGCCACAAAACCCAAAAATTAGCCAGAAAAACCCAAAAATTTGCCAGACAGACCAAAAAATTATCAATAAAACCCAAAAATTAGCCAGAAAAACCCAAAATTTAGCCAAAAAATTCAAAAATTAGCCATGAAAACCAAAAATTAGCCAGAAAAAAAAATTAGCTAGAAAAAATGAAAAAATTTGCCATAAAACCAAAAATTAGCCATAAAACCCAAACATTAGCCATAAAACCCAAAAATTAGCCAGAAAAACCCAAAATTTAGCCAGAAAAACTCAAAAATTAGCCAATAAATCTCAAAAATCAGCCATAAAACCCAGAAATTGGCCAGAAAAGAGAAATTAGCTGGAAAAAAAGAAAAAAATTAGCCATAAAACCCAAAAATTTGCCAGAAAAACCCAATATTTAGCTACGAAAACTCAAAAATTAGCTAGGAAAACTCAGAAATTAGCCACAAGAACCCAAAAATTGTCGGAAAAACTCAAAAATTAGCCATAAAACCCAGAAATTAGACAGAAAAACTCAAAAATTAGCTGGAAAAACTCGAAAATTAGTCATGAAAGCCAAAAATTAGCCAGAAAAACTCAAAAATTAGCTAGAAAAACCCAACAATTAGCCAAAAAAACTCAAAAATTAGCCATGAAACCCAAAAATTAGCCAGAAAAAAAAATTAGCTAGGAAAAATAAAAAAATCAGCCATAAAACCCAAAAATTAGCCAGAAAAACCTGGAATTTAGCCAGAAAAACTCAAAAATGAGCCAAAAACTCTCAAAAAATAGCCAGAAAACCCAAAAATTAGCCATGAAACCCAAAAATTAGCCAGAAAAACCCAAAATTTAGCCAGAAAAACTAAAAATTAGCCAATGAATCTCAAAAATTAGCCATAGAACCCAAAAATTAGCCAGAAAAACCCAAAATTTAGCTAGAAAAACTCAAATATTAGCTAGAAAAACTCAGAAATTAGCTATAAAAACCCAAAAATTAGCTAGAGAAACTCAAAAATTAGCCACAAAAATACAAGAATTAGCTATAAAACCCAAGATGTAGTTGGAAAAACTCAAAAATTAGCCATAAAACCCAAAAATTAGCCAGAAAAACTCAAAAATTTACTAGAAAAACTCAAAAATTAGCCGAAGAAACTCAAGGATTAGCCATGAAACCCAGAAATTAGCCAGAAAAAAGAAATTAGCTAGAAAAAAATAAAAAAATTAGCCATAAAACCCAAAAATTTGCCAGGAAAACCCAAAATTTAGCTAGAAAAACTCAAAAATTAGCTAGGAAAACTCAGAAATTAGCCACAAAAACCCAAAAATTGTCAGAAAAACCCAAAAATTAGCCATAAAATCCAGAAATTAGACAGAAAAACCCAAAAATTAGCCAGGAAAACTCAAAAATTAGCTAGATAAACCCAAAAATTAGCCAAAAAAACTCAAATATTAGCCATGAAACCCAAAAATTAGCCAGAAAAAAAAGTTAGCTGGAAAAAATAAAAAAATTAGCCACAAAATCTCAAAAATTGTCAGAAAAACCCAAAAATTAGCCATAAAATCCAGAAATTAGACAGAAAAACCCAAAAATTAGCCAGGAAAACTCAAAAAATAGCTAGATAAACCCAAAAATTAGCCAAAAAACCTCAAATATTAGCCATGAAACCCAAAAATTAGCCAGAAAAAAAAATTAGCTGGAAAAAATAGAAAAATTAGCCATAAAACTCAAAAATCACACAGAAAAACTCAGAAAGTAGCTAAAAAAACTGGAAAATTAGTCATAAAACCCAAAAATTAGCCAGAAAAACTCGAAAAATCAGCTGGAAAAAAAAAGAAATTAGCTAGAAAAAAAGAAAAAAATTAGCCATAAAACCCAAAATTCAACTAATAAAACTCAAAAATTAGCCATAAAACCCAAAAATAAGCCATAAAACCCAGAAATTGGACATAAAAACTCAAAAATTAGCTGGAAAAACTCGAAAATTAGTCATAAAACTCAAAAATTAGCTAGAAAAACCCAGAAATTAACCAAAAAAACTCAAAAATTAGCCATGAAACCCAAAAATTAGCCCGAAAAAACCCAAAATTCAGCCAGAAAAACTCAAAAATTAGCCATAAAACCCAAAAATTAGCTAGAAAAACCCAGAAATCAACTAATAAACTCAAAAATCAGCCATAAAACCCAAAAATAAGCTAGAAAAACCCAAAAATCAACTAATAAAACTCTAAAATTAGCCATAAAACCCAAAAATAAGCTAGAAAAACCCAAAATTTAGCTAGAAAAACTCAAAAATTAGCTAGGAAAACTCAGAAATTAGCCACAAAAACCCAAAAATTGTCAGAAAAACCACAAAATTGTCAGAAAAACCCAAAATTTAGCCATAAAACCCAGAAATTAGACAGAAAAACTCAAAAACTAGCAGGAAAAACTCGAAAGTTAGTCATAAAACCCAAAAATTAGCTGAAAAAACCCGAAATTTAGCAAGAAAAATTCAAAAAATAGCTAGAAAAACCCAAAAATTAGCCAAAAAAACTCAAAAACTAGCCATAAAACCCAAAAATAAGCTGGAAAAACCCAAAATTTAACTAGAAAAACTCAAAAATTAGCCATAAAACCCAAAAATTAGCCAGAAAAACCCAAAAATTTGCCAGATAGACCCAAAAATTATCAATAAAACCCAAAAATAAGCCAGAAAAACTAAAAAATTAGCCAATTAATCTCAAAAATAAGCCATAAAACCCAAAAATTAGCCAGAAAAACCCGAAATTCAGCAAAAAAAAATCGAAAATTAGCCAAAAACTCTCAAAAATTAGCCATAAAACCCAAAAATTAGCCAGAAAAACCCAAAAATTAACCAAAAAAACTCACAAATTAGCCAGAAAACTCAAAAATCAGCCAGAAAAAAAATTAGCTAGGAAAAATAAAGAAATTAGCCATAAAACCCAAAAATTTGCCAAAAAAACCCAAAATTTAGCTGGAAAAACTCAAAAATTAGCTAGGAAAACTCAGAAATTAGCCACGAAAACCCAAAAATTGTCAGAAAAACCCAAAAATTAGCCATAAAACCAAAAAATTAGACAAAGAAACTCAAAAATTAGCTAGAAAAATTCAAAAACTAGCCATAAAACCCAAAAATCAGCCAGAAAAACTCAAAAATTAGCTGGAAAAACTCAAAAACTAGCCATAAAACCCAAAAATAAGCTAGAAAAACCCAAAATTTAACAGGAAAAACTCAAAAATTAGCCATAAAACCCAAAAATTAGCCAGAAAAACCCAAAATTTAGCTAGAAAAACTCAAAAATAAGCTAGGAAAACTCAGAAATTAGCCACAAAAACCCAAAAATTGTCAGAAAAACCCAAAAATTGTCAGAAAAACCCAAAAATTAGCCATAAAACCCAGAAATTAGACGGAAAAACCCAAAAATTAGCTAGAAAACCCGAAATTTAGCAAGAAAAACCCAAAAATTAGTCAAAAAACTCAAAAATTAGCCATGAAACCCAAAAATTAGCCAGGAAAACCCAAAATTTAGCTAGAAAAACTCAAAAAATAGCTAGAAAAACCCAAAAATTAGCCAAAAAAACTCAAAAATTAGCCATGAAACCCAAAAATTAGCCAGAAAAATAAATTAGCTAGAAAAAATAAAAAAATTAGCCATAAAACCAAAAAATTAGCCATAAAACCCAATAATTAGCCAGAAAAACCCAGAATTTAGCCAGAAAAACTCAAAAATTAGCCAAAACCTCTCAAAAATTAGCCATAAAACCCAAAAATTAGCCAGAAAAACCCAAAAATTTGCCAGATAGACCCAAAAATTATCAATAAAACCCAAAAATAAGCCAGAAAAACTAAAAAATTAGCCAATTAATCTCAAAAATAAGCCATAAAACCCAAAAATTAGCCAGAAAAACCCGAAATTCAGCAAAAAAAACCTCGAAAATTAGCCAAAAACTCTCAAAAATTAGCCATAAAACCCAAAAATTAGCCAGAAAAACCCAAAAATTAACCAAAAAAACTCACAAATTAGCCAGAAAACTCAAAAATCAGCCAGAAAAAAAATTAGCTAGGAAAAATAAAGAAATTAGCCATAAAACCCAAAAATTTGCCAAAAAAACCCAAAATTTAGCTGGAAAAACTCAAAAATTAGCTAGGAAAACTCAGAAATTAGCCACGAAAACCCAAAAATTGTCAGAAAAACCCAAAAATTAGCCATAAAACCAAAAAATTAGACAAAGAAACTCAAAAATTAGCTAGAAAAATTCAAAAACTAGCCATAAAACCCAAAAATCAGCCAGAAAAACTCAAAATTTAGCTGGAAAAACTCAAAAACTAGCCATAAAACCCAAAAATAAGCTAGAAAAACCCAAAATTTAACAGGAAAAACTCAAAAATTAGCCATAAAACCCAAAAATTAGCCAGAAAAACCCAAAATTTAGCTAGAAAAACTCAAAAATAAGCTAGGAAAACTCAGAAATTAGCCACAAAAACCCAAAAATTGTCAGAAAAACCCAAAAATTGTCAGAAAAACCCAAAAATTAGCCATAAAACCCAGAAATTAGACGGAAAAACCCAAAAATTAGCTAGAAAACCCGAAATTTAGCAAGAAAAACCCAAAAATTAGTCAAAAAACTCAAAAATTAGCCATGAAACCCAAAAATTAGCCAGGAAAACCCAAAATTTAGCTAGAAAAACTCAAAAAATAGCTAGAAAAACCCAAAAATTAGCCAAAAAAACTCAAAAATTAGCCATGAAACCCAAAAATTAGCCAGAAAAATAAATTAGCTAGAAAAAATAAAAAAATTAGCCATAAAACCAAAAAATTAGCCATAAAACCCAATAATTAGCCAGAAAAACCCAGAATTTAGCCAGAAAAACTCAAAAATTAGCCAAAACCTCTCAAAAATTAGCCAGAAAACCCAAAAATTAGCAATAAAACCCAAAAATTAGCCAGAAAAACCCAAAATTTAGCTAGAAAAACTCAAATAGTAGCTAGAAAAACTCAGAAATTAGCTATAAAAACCCAAAAATTAGCTAGAGAAACTCAAAAATTAGCCACAAAAATACAAGAATTAGCCACAAAAATACAAGAGTTAGCTATAAAACCCAAGAATTAGTTAGAAAAACTCAAAAATTAGCCATAAAACCCAAAAATTAGCCAGAAAAACTCGAAAATTAGTCATAAAACTCAAAAATTAGCCAGAAAAACTCAAAAATTAGCTAGGAAAACTCAGAAATTAGCCACAAAAACTCAAAAATTAGCCATGAAACCCAGAAATTAGCCAGAAAAAAAAAATTAGATAGAAAAAATAGAAAATTAGCCATAAAGCCCAAAAATTTGCCAGAAAAACCCAAAATTCAGCTGGAAAAACTTGAAAATTAGCTAGGAAAACTCAGAAGTTAGCCACAAAAACTCAAAAATTAGCTAGAAAAACCCAAAAATTAACCAAAAAAACACAAAAATTAGCCATGAATCCCAAAAATTAGCCAGAAAAACCCAAAATTCAGCCAGAAAAACTCAAAAATTAGCCTTAAAACCCAAAAATAAGCTAGAAAAACCCAAAATTCAACTAATAAAACTCAAAAATTAGCCATAAAACCCAAAAATCAGCCAGAAAAACTCAAAAATGAGCTGGAAAAACTCAAAAACTAGCCATAAAACCCAAAAATAAGCTAGAAAAACCCAAAATTCAAGTAGAAAAACTCAAAAATTAGCCATAAATCCCAAAAATTTGCCAGAAAAACCCAAAATTTAGCTAGAAAAACTCAAAAATTGTCAGAAAAACCCAAAAACTAGCCATAAAATCCAGAAATTAGACAGAAAAACCCAAAAATTAGCCAAAAAAACTCAAAAATTAGCTAGATAAACCCAAAAATTAGCCAAAAAAACTCAAATATTAGCCATGAAACCCAAAAATTAGCCAGAAAAAGAAATAGCTGGAAAAAATAAAAAAATTATCC
The DNA here is from genome assembly GCA_026230145.1 of Diorhabda elongata. Taxonomy (NCBI): domain Eukaryota; kingdom Metazoa; phylum Arthropoda; class Insecta; order Coleoptera; family Chrysomelidae; genus Diorhabda; species Diorhabda elongata. Next base: position 265,149 of record JAOVVJ010000045.1, read on the forward strand.
ACAAAAACCCAAAAATTAGCCAGGAAAACTCAAAAAATAGCTAGATAAACCCAAAAATCAGCCAAAAAACTCAAATATTAGCCATGAAACCCAAAAATTAGCCAGAAAAAAAAATTAGCTGGAAAAAACTCAAAAATTAGCCATAAAACGCAAAAATCAGCCAGAAAAACTCAAAAATTAGCTGGAAAAAAACAAAAACTAGCCATAAAACCCAAAAATAAGCTAGAAAAACCCAAAATTTAACTAGAAAAACTCAAAAATTAGCCACAAAACCCAAAAATTAGCCAAAAAAACACAAAAATTAGCCATGAAACCCAAAAATTAGCCAGAAAAATAAATTAGCTAGAAAAAATAAAAAAATTAGCCATAAAACCCAAAAATTAGCCATAAAACCCAATAATCAGCCAGAAAAACCCAGAATTTAGCCAGAAAAACTCAAAAATTAGCCAAAACCTCTCAAAAATTAGCCATAGAACCCAAAAATTAGCCAGAAAAACCCAAAATTTAGCTAGAAAAACTCAAATATTAGCTAGAAAAACCCAAAAATTAGCTAGAGAAACTCAAAAATTAGCCATAAAACCCAGAAATTAGACAGAAAAACTCAAAAATTAGCTGGAAAAACTCGAAAATTAGTCATGAAACCCAAAAATTAGCCAGAAAAACTCAAAAATTAGCTAGAAAAACCCAACAATTAGCCAAAAAAACTCAAAAATTAGCCATGAAACCCAAAAATTAGCCAGAAAAAAAAATTAGCTAGAAAAAATGAAAAAATTAGCCATAAAACCCAAAAATTAGCCAGAAAAACCCGCAATTTAGCCAGAAAAACTCAAAAATGAGCCGAAAACTCTCAAAAAATAGCCAGAAAACCCAAAAATTAGCCAGAAAAACCCAAAATTTAGCCAGAAAAACTAAAAATTAGCCAATAAATCTCAAAAATTAGCCATAAAACCCAAAAATTAGCCAGAAAAACCCGAAATTTAGCAAGAAAAACTCAAAAATTAGCCAAAAACTCTCAAAAATTAGCCATGAAACCCAGAAATTAGCCAGAAAAAAGAAATTAGCTAGAAAAAAATAAAAAAATTAGCCATAAAACCCAAAAATTTGCCAGGAAAACCCAAAATTTAGCTAGAAAAACTCAAAAATTAGCTAGGAAAACTCAGAAATTAGCCACAAAAACCCAAAAATTGTCAGAAAAACCCAAAAATTAGCCATAAAATCCAGAAATTAGACAGAAAAACCCAAAAATTAGCCAGGAAAACTCAAAAATTAGCTAGATTAACCCAAAAATTAGCCAAAAAAACTCAAATATTAGTCATAAAACCCAAAAATTAGCTAGAAAAAATAGGAAAATTAGCCATAAAACCCAAAAATTTGCCAGAAAAACCCAAAATTTAGCCAAAAAAACTCAAAAATTAGCCATGAAACCCAAAAATTAGCCAGAAAAATAAATTAGCTAGAAAAAATAAAAAAATTAGCCATAAAACCCAAAAATTAGCCATAAAACCCAATAATTAGCCAGAAAAACCCAGAATTTAGCCAGAAAAACTCAAAAATTAGCCAAAACCTCTCAAAAATTAGCCATAGAACCCAAAAATTAGCCAGAAAAACCCAAAATTTAGCTAGAAAAACTCAAATATTAGCTAGAAAAACCCAAAAATTAGCTGGAGAAACTCAAAAATTAGCCACAAAAATACAAGAATTAGCCACAAAAATACAAGATTTAGCTATAAAACCCAAGAATTAGTTAGAAAAACTCAAAAATTAGCCATAAAACCCAAAAATTAGCCAGAAAAACTCAAAAATTAGCTAGAAAAACTCAAAACTTAGCCGAAAAAACTCAAAAATTAGCCATGAAACCCAAAAATTAGCCAGAAAAAAGAAATTAGCTAGAAAAAAATAAAAAAATTAGCCATAAAACCCAAAAATTTGCCAGAAAAAAAAATTAGCTAGAAAAAATAGAAAAATTAGCCATAAAACCCAAAAATTAGCCATAAAACCCAAAAATTAGCGAGAAAAACCCGGAATTAAGCCAGAAAAACTCAAAAATAGCCAAAAACTCTTAAAAAATAGCCAGAAAACCCAAAAATTAGCCATAAAACCCAAAAATTAGCCAGAAAAACCCGAAATTTAGCAAGAAAAACTCAAAAATTAGCCAAAAACTCTCAAAAATTAGCCATAAAACCCAGAAATTAGCCAGAAAAACCCAAAAATTTGCCAGACAAACCCAAAAATTAGCAATAAAACCCAAAAATTAGCCAGAAAAACCCAAAATTTAGCCAGAAAAACTCAAAAATTAGCCATAAAACTCAAAAATCACACAGAAAAACTCAGAAAGTAGCTAAAAAAACTCGAAAATTAGTCATAAAACCCAAAAATTAGCCAGAAAAACTCGACAAATCAGCTGGGAAAAAAAAGAAATTAGCTAGAAAAAAAGAAAAAAATTAGCCATAAAACCCAAAAATTTGCCAGAAAAACCCAAAATTTAGCTAGGAAAACTCAAAAATTAGCTAGGAAAACTCAGAAATTAGCCACAAAAACCCAAAAATTGTCAGAAAAACCCAAAAATTAGCCATAAAACCCAGAAATTGGACATAAAAACTCAAAAATTAGCTAGAAAAACTCGAAAATTAGTCATAAAACCCAAAAATAAGCTAGAAAAACCCAAAATTCAACCAATAAAACTCAAAAATTAGCCATGGAACCCAAAAATTAGCTCGAAAAAACCCAAAATTCAGCCAAAAAAACTCAAAAATTAGCCATAAAACCCAAAAATAAGCTAGAAAAACCCAAAATTCAACTAATAAAACTCAAAAATTAGCCATAAAACCCAAAAAGAAGCCATAAAACCCAGAAATTGGACATAAAAACTCAAAAATTAGCTGAAAAAATAGGAAAATTAGTCATAAAACTCAAAAATTAGCTAGAAAAACCCAAAAATTAACCAAAAAAACTCAAAAATTAGCCATGAAACCCAAAAATTAGCCCGAAAAAACCCAAAATTCAGCCAGAAAAACTCAAAAATTAGCCATAAAACCCAAAAATAAGCTAGAAAAACCCAAAAATCAACTAATAAAACTCAAAAATTAGCCATAAAACCCAAAAATAAGCTAGAAAAACCCAAAAATCAACTAATAAAACTCAAAAATTAGCCATAAAACCCAAAAATAAGCTAGAAAAACCCAAAATTTAGCTAGAAAAACTCAAAAATTAGCTAGGAAAACTCAGAAATTAGCCACAAAAACCCAAAAATTGTCAGAAAAACCACTAAATTGTCAGAAAAACCCAAAAATTAGCCATAAAACCCAGAAATTAGACAGAAAAACTCAAAAAGTAGCAGGAAAAACTCGAAAGTTAGTCATAAAACCCAAAAATTAGCTGAAAAAACCCGAAATTTAGCAAGAAAAATTCAAAAAATAGCTAGAAAACCCCAAAAATTAGCCAAAAAAACTCAAAAACTAGCCATAAAACCCAAAAATAAGCTGGAAAAACCCAAAATTTAACTAGAAAAACTCAAAAATTAGCCATAAAACCCAAAAATTAGCCAGAAAAACCCAAAAATTTGCCAGACAGACCCAAAAATTATCAATAAAACCCAAAAATTAGCCAGAAAAACTCAAAAATTAGCCAATTAATCTCAAAAATAAGCCATAAAACCCAAAAATTAGCCACGAAAACCCAAAAATTGTCAGAAAAACCCAAAAATTAGCCATAAAACCAAAAATTAGACAAAGAAACTCAAAAATTAGCTAGAAAAATTCAAAAACTAGCCATAAAACCCAAAAATGAGCCAGAAAAACTCAAAAATTAGCTGGAAAAACTCAAAAACTAGCCATAAAACCCAAAAATAAGCTAGAAAAACCCAAAATTTAACAGGAAAAACTCAAAAATTAGCCATAAAACCCAAAAATTAGCCAGAAAAACCCAAAATTTAGCTAGAAAAACTCAAAAATGAGCTAGGAATACTCAGAAATTAGCCACAAAAACCCAAAAATTGTCAGAAAAACCCAAAAATTGTCAGAAAAACCCAAAAATTAGCCATAAAACCCAGAAATTAGACGGAAAAACCCAAAAATTAACTAGAAAAACCCGAAATTTAGCAAGAAAAACCCAAAAATTAGTCAAAAAACTCAGAAATTAGCCATGAAACCCGAAAATTAGCCAGGAAAACCCAAAATTTAGCCAGGAAAACTCAAAAATTAGCCAATAAATCTCAAAAATTAGCCATAGAACCCAAAAATTAGCCAGAAAAACCCAAAATTTAGCTAGAAAAACTCAAAAATTAGCCATGAAACCCAAAAATTAGCCAGAAAAATAAATTAGCTAGAAAAAATAAAAAAATTAGCCATAAAACCAAAAAATTAGCCATAAAACCCAATAATTAGCCAGAAAAACCCAGAATTTAGCCGGAAAAACTCAAAAATTAGCCAAAACCTCTCAAAAATTAGCCAGAAAACCCAAAAATTAGCAATAAAACCCAATAATTAGCCAGAAAAACCCAAAATTTAGCTAGAAAAACTCAAATATTAGCTAGAAAAACTCAGAAATTAGCTATAAAAACCCAAAAATTAGCTAGAGAAACTCAAAAATTAGCCACAAAAATACAAGAATTAGCCACAAAAATACAAGAATTAGCTATAAAACCCAAGAATTAGTTAGAAAAACTCAAAAATTAGCCATAAAACCCAAAAATTAGCCAGAAAAACTCGAAAATTAGTCATAAAACTCAAAAATTAGCCAGAAAAACTCAAAAATTAGCTAGGAAAACTCAGAAATTAGCCACAAAAACTCAAAAATTAGCCATGAAACCCAGGAATTAGCCAGAAAAAAAAATTAGATAGAAAAAATAAAAAATTAGCCATAAAGCCCAAAAATTTGCCAGAAAAACCCAAAATTCAGCTGGAAAAACTCGAAAATTAGCTAGGAAAACTCAGAAATTAGCCACAAAAACTCAAAAATTAGCTAGAAAAACCCAAAAATTAACCAAAAAAACACAAAAATTAGCCATGAATCCCAAAAATTAGCCAGAAAAACCCAAAAATTTGCCAGACAGACCCAAAAATTATCAATGAAACCCAAAAATTAGCCAGAAAAACTCAAAAATTAGCCAATTAATCTCAAAAATAAGCCATAAAACCCAAAAATTAGCCAGAAAAACCCGAAATTCAGCAAAAAAAACTCGAAAATTAGCCAAAAACTCTCAAAAATTAGCCATAAAATCCAAAAATTAGCCAGAAAAACCCAAAAATTAACCAAAAAAACTCAAAAATTAGCAAGAAAACTCAAAAATCAGCCAGAAAAAAAAATTAGCTAGGAAAAATAAAAAAATTAGCCATAAAACCCAAAAATTTGCCAGAAAAACCCAAAATTTAGCTGGAAAAACTCAAAAATTAGCTAGGAAAACTCAGAAATTAGCCACGAAAACCCAAAAATTGTCAGAAAAACCCAAAAATTAGCCATAAAACCAAAAATTAGACAAAGAAACTCAAAAATTAGCTAAAAAAATTCAAAAACTAGCCATAAAACCCAAAAATCAGCCAGAAAAACTCAAAAATTAGCTGGAAAAACTCAAAAACTAGCCATAAAACCCAAAAATAAGCTAGAAAAACCCAAAATTTAACAGGAAAAACTCAAAAATTAGCCATAAAACCCAAAAATTAGCCAGAAAAACCCAAAATTTAGCTAGAAAAACTCAAAAATGAGCTAGGAAAACTCAGAAATTAGCCACAAAAACCCAAAAATTGTCAGAAAAACCCAAAAATTATCCATAAAACCCAGAAATTAGACGGAAAAACCCAAAAATTAGCTAGAAAAACCCGAAATTTAGCAAGTAAAACCCAAAAATTAGTCAAAAAACTCAAAAATTAGCCATGAAACCCAAAAATTAGCCAGGAAAACCCAAAATTCAGCCAGGAAAACTCAAAAATTAGCCAATAAATCTCAAAAATTAGCCATAGAACCCAAAAATTAGCCAGAAAAACCCAAAATTTAGCTAGAAAAACTCAAAAAATAGCTAGAAAAACCCAAAAATTAGCCAAAAAAACTCAAAAATTAGCCATGAAACCCAAAAATTAGCCAGAAAAATAAATTAGCTAGAAAAAATAAAAAAATTAGCCATAAAACAAAAAATTAGCCATAAAACCCAATAATTAGCCTGAAAAACCCAGAATTTAGCGAGAAAAACTCAAAAATTAGCTAGAAAAACTCAGAAATTAGCTATAAAAACTCAAAAATTAGCTAGAGAAACTCAAAAATTAGCCACAAAAATACAAGAATTAGCCACAAAAATACAAGAATTAGCTATAAAACCCAAGAATTAGTTAGAAAAACTCAAAAATTAGCCATAAAACCCAAAAATTAGCCAGAAAAACTCGAAAATTAGTCATAAAACTCAAAAATTAGCCACAAAAACTCAAAAATTAGCCATGAAACCCAGAAATTAGACAGAAACAAAAAATTAGATAGAAAAAATAGAAAATTAGCCATAAAGCCCAAAAATTTGCCAGAAAAACCCAAAATTCAGCTGGAAAAACTCGAAAATTAGCTAGGAAAACTCAGAAATTAGCCACAAAAACTCAAAAATTAGCTAGAAAAACCCAAAAATTAACCAGAAAAACACAAAAATTAGCCATGAATCCCAAAAATTAGCCAGAAAAACCCAAAATTCAGCCAGAAAAACTCAAAAATTAGCCTTAAAACCCAAAAATAAGCAAGAAAAACCCAAAATTCAACTAATAAAACTCAAAAATTAGCCATAAAACCCAAAAATCAGCCAGAAAAACTCAAAAATTAGCTGGAAAAACTCAAAAACTAGCCATAAAACCCAAAAATAAGCTAGAAAAACCCAAAATTCAAGTAGAAAAACTCAAAAATTAGCCATAAATCCCAAAAATTTGCCAGAAAAACCCAAAATTTAGCTATAGAAACTCAAAAATTAGCTAGGAAAACTCAGAAATTAGCCACGAAAACCCAAAAATTGTCAGAAAAACCCAAAAATTAGCCATAAAACCAAAAATTAGACGAAGAAACTCAAAAATTAGCTAGAAAAATTCTAAAATTAGCCATAAAACCCAAAAATCAGCCAGAAAAACTCAAAAATTAGCTGGAAAAACTCAAAAACTAGCCATAAAACCCAAAAATAATCTAGAAAAACCCAAAATTTAACTGGAAAAACTCAAAAATTAGCCATAAAACCCAAAAATCAGCCAGAAAAACCCAAAATTTAGCTAGAAAAACTCAAAAATTAGCTAGGAAAACTCAGAAATTAGCCACAAAAACCCAAAAATTGTCAGAAAAACCCAAAAATTGTCAGAAAAACCCAAAAATTAGCCATAAAACCCAGAAATTAGACAGAAAAACTCAACTATTGGCCATGAAACTCAAAAATTAGCCAGAAAAAAAAGTTAGCTGGAAAAAATAAAAACATTAGCCACAAAATCTCAAAAATTGTCAGAAAAACCCAAAAATTAGCCATAAAACCCAGAAATTAGACAGAAAAACTCAGAAATTAGCCGGAAAAACCCGAAAATTAGCCATAAAACCCAGAAATTAGACAGAAAAACCCAGAAATTAGCCAGAGAAACTCAAAAATTAGCTAGAAAAACCCAAAAATTAGCCAAAAAAACTCAAATATTAGCCATGAAACCCAAAAATTAGCCAGAAAAAAAAATTAGCTAGAAAAAATAGAAAAATTAGCCATAAAACACAAAAATTTGCCAGAAAAACCCAAAATTTAGCTAGAAAAACTCAAAAATTAGCTAGGGAAACTCAGAAATTAGCCACAAAAACCCAAAATTGTCAGAAAAACTCAAAAATTGTCAGAAAAACCCAAAAATTAGCCATAAAACCCAGAAATTAGTCAGACAAACTCAAAAAGTAGCAGGAAAAACTCGAAAATTAGTCATAAAACCCAAAAATTAGCTAGAAAAAATAGGAAAATTAGCCATAAAACCCAAAAATTTGCCAGAAAAACCCAAAATTCAGCTGGAAAAACTCAAACATTAGCTAGGAAAACTCAGAAATTAGCCACAAAAACCCAAAAATTGTCAGAAAAATTCAAAAATTAGACATAAAACCCAGAAATTGGACATAAAAACTCAAAAATTAGCTGGAAAAACTCGAAAATTAGTCATAAAACCCAAAAATTAGCCAGAAAAACTCAAAAATTAGCTAGAAAAACCCAAAAATTAACCAAAAAAACTCAAAAATTAGCCATGAAACCCAAAAATTAGCCAGAAAAACCCAAAAATCAGCCAGAAAAACTCAAAAATTAGCTGGAAAAACTCAAAAACTAGCCATAAAACCCAAAAATAAGCTAGAAAAAGTCAAAATTTAATTAGAAAAACTCAAAAATTAGCCATAAAACCCAAAAATTTGCCAGAAAAACCCAAAATTTAGCTAGAAAAACTCAAAAATTAGCTAGGAAAACTCAGAAATTAGCCACGAAAACCCGAAAATTGTCAGAAAAACCCAATAATTAGCCATAAAACCAAAAATTAGACAAAGAAACTCAAAAATTAGCCATGAAACCCAAAAATTAGCCATAAAACCCAATAATTAGCCAGAAAAACCCAGAATTCAGCCAGAAAAACTCAAAATATAGCCAAAACCTCTCAAAAATTAGCCAGAAAACCCAAAAATTAGCAATAAAACCCAAAAATTAGCCAGAAAAACCCAAAATTTAGCCAGGGAAACTCAAAAATTAGCCAATTAATCTCAAAAATAAGCCATAAAACCCAAAAATTAGCCAAAAAAACCCGAAATTCAGCAAAAAAAACTCGAAAATTAGCCAAAAACTCTCAAAAATTAGCCATAAAATCCAAAAATTAGCCAGAAAAACCCAAAAATTAACCAAACAAACTCAAAAATTAGCCAAGAAAACTCAAAAATCAGCCAGAAAAAAAAATTAGCTAGGAAAAATAAAAAAATTAGCCATAAAACCCAAAAATTTGCCAGAAAAACCCAAAATTTAGCTGGAAAAACTCAAAAATTAGCTAGGAAAACTCAGAAATTAGCCACGAAAACCCAAAAATTGTCAGAAAAACCCAAAAATTAGCCATAAAACCAAAAATTAGACAAAGAAACTCAAAAATTAGCTAAAAAAATTCAAAAACTAGCCATAAAACCCAAAAATCAGCCAGAAAAACTCAAAAATTAGCTGGAAAAACTCAAAAACTAGCCATAAAACCCAAAAATAAGCTAGAAAAACCCAAAATTTAACAGGAAAAACTCAAAAATTAGCCATAAAACCCAAAAATTAGCCAGAAAAACCCAAAATTTAGCTAGAAAAACTCAAAAATGAGCTAGGAAAACTCAGAAATTAGCCACAAAACCCAAAAATTGTCAGAAAAACCCAAAAATTATCCATAAAACCCAGAAATTAGACGGAAAAAACCCAAAAATTAGCTAGAAAAACCCGAAATTTAGCAAGTAAAACCCAAAAATTAGTCAAAAAACTCAAAAATTAGCCATGAAACCCAAAAATTAGCCAGGAAAACCCAAAATTCAGCCAGGAAAACTCAAAAATTAGCCAATAAATCTCAAAAATTAGCCATAGAACCCAAAAATTAGCCAGAAAAACCCAAAATTTAGCTAGAAAAACTCAAAAAATAGCTAGAAAAACCCAAAAATTAGCCAAAAAAACTCAAAAATTAGCCATGAAACCCAAAAATTAGCCAGAAAAATAAATTAGCTAGAAAAAATAAAAAAATTAGCCATAAAACAAAAAATTAGCCATAAAACCCAATAATTAGCCTGAAAAACCCAGAATTTAGCGAGAAAAACTAAAAAATTAATTAGAAAAACTCAGAAATTAGCTATAAAAACTCAAAAATTAGCTAGAGAAACTCAAAAATTAGCCACAAAAATACAAGAATTAGCCACAAAAATACAAGAATTAGCTATAAAACCCAAGAATTAGTTAGAAAAACTCAAAAATTAGCCATAAAACCCAAAAATTAGCCAGAAAAACTCGAAAATTAGTCATAAAACTCAAAAATTAGCCACAAAAACTCAAAAATTAGCCATGAAACCCAGAAATTAGCCAGAAACAAAAAATTAGATAGAAAAAATAGAAAATTAGCCATAAAGCCCAAAAATTTGCCAGAAAAACCCAAAATTCAGCTGGAAAAACTCGAAAATTAGCTAGGAAAACTCAGAAATTAGCCACAAAAACTCAAAAATTAGCTAGAAAAACCCAAAAATTAACCAGAAAAACACAAAAATTAGCCATGAATCCCAAAAATTAGCCAGAAAAACCCAAAATTCAGCCAGAAAAACTCAAAAATTAGCCTTAAAACCCAAAAATAAGCAAGAAAAACCCAAAATTCAACTAATAAAACTCAAAAATTAGCCATAAAACCCAAAAATCAGCCAGAAAAACTCAAAAATTAGCTGGAAAAACTCAAAAACTAGCCATAAAACCCAAAAATAAGCTAGAAAAACCCAAAATTCAAGTAGAAAAACTCAAAAATTAGCCATAAATCCCAAAAATTTGCCAGAAAAACCCAAAATTTAGCTATAGAAACTCAAAAATTAGCTAGGAAAACTCAGAAATTAGCCACGAAAACCCAAAAATTGTCAGAAAAACCCAAAAATTAGCCATAAAACCAAAAATTAGACGAAGAAACTCAAAAATTAGCTAGAAAAATTCTAAAATTAGCCATAAAACCCAAAAATCAGCCAGAAAAACTCAAAAATTAGCTGGAAAAACTCAAAAACTAGCCATAAAACCCAAAAATAATCTAGAAAAACCCAAAATTTAACTGGAAAAACTCAAAAATTAGCCATAAAACCCAAAAATCAGCCAGAAAAACCCAAAATTTAGCTAGAAAAACTCAAAAATTAGCTAGGAAAACTCAGAAATTAGCCACAAAAACCCAAAAATTGTCAGAAAAACCCAAAAATTGTCAGAAAAACCCAAAAATTAGCCATAAAACCCAGAAATTAGACAGAAAAACTCAAATATTGGCCATGAAACTCAAAAATTAGCCAGAAAAAAAAGTTAGCTGGAAAAAATAAAAACATTAGCCACAAAATCTCAAAAATTGTCAGAAAAACCCAAAAATTAGCCATAAAACCCAGAAATTAGACAGAAAAACTCAGAAATTAGCCGGAAAAACCCGAAAATTAGCCATAAAACCCAGAAATTAGACAGAAAAACCCAGAAATTAGCCAGAGAAACTCAAAAATTAGCTAGAAAAACCCAAAAATTAGCCAAAAAAACTCAAATATTAGCCATGAAACCCAAAAATTAGCCAGAAAAAAAAATTAGCTAGAAAAAATAGAAAAATTAGCCATAAAACACAAAAATTTGCCAGAAAAACCCAAAATTTAGCTAGAAAAACTCAAAAATTAGCTAGGGAAACTCAGAAATTGGCCACAAAAACCCAAAATTGTCAGAAAAACTCAAAAATTGTCAGAAAAACCCAAAAATTAGCCATAAAACCCAGAAATTAGTCAGACAAACTCAAAAAGTAGCAGGAAAAACTCGAAAATTAGTCATAAAACCCAAAAATTAGCTAGAAAAAATAGGAAAATTAGCCATAAAACCCAAAAATTTGCCAGAAAAACCCAAAATTCAGCTGGAAAAACTCAAAAATTAGCTAGGAAAACTCAGAAATTAGCCACAAAAACCCAAAAATTGTCAGAAAAATTCAAAAATTAGACATAAAACCCAGAAATTGGACATAAAAACTCAAAAATTAGCTGGAAAAACTCGAAAATTAGTCATAAAACCCAAAAATTAGCCAGAAAAACTCAAAAATTAGCTAGAAAAACCCAAAAATTAACCAAAAAAACTCAAAAATTAGCCATGAAACCCAAAAATTAGCCAGAAAAACCCAAAAATCAGCCAGAAAAACTCAAAAATTAGCTGGAAAAACTCAAAAACTAGCCATAAAACCCAAAAATAAGCTAGAAAAAGTCAAAATTTAATTAGAAAAACTCAAAAATTAGCCATAAAACCCAAAAATTTGCCAGAAAAACCCAAAATTTAGCTAGAAAAACTCAAAAATTAGCTAGGAAAACTCAGAAATTAGCCACGAAAACCCGAAAATTGTCAGAAAAACCCAATAATTAGCCATAAAACCAAAAATTAGACAAAGAAACTCAAAAATTAGCCATGAAACCCAAAAATTAGCCATAAAACCCAATAATTAGCCAGAAAAACCCAGAATTCAGCCAGAAAAACTCAAAATATAGCCAAAACCTCTCAAAAATTAGCCAGAAAACCCAAAAATTAGCAATAAAACCCAAAAATTAGCCAGAAAAACCCAAAATTTAGCCAGGGAAACTCAAAAATTAGCCAATAAATCTCAAAAATTAGCCATAGAACCCAAAAATTAGCCAGAAAAACCCAAAATTTAGCTAGAAAAACTCAAATATTAGCTAGAAAAACTCAGAAATTAGCTATGAAAACCCAAAAACTAGCTAGAGAAACTCAAAAATTAGCCACAAAAATACAAGAATTAGCCACAAAAATACAAGAATTAGCTATAAAACCCAAGAATTAGTTAGAAAAACTCAAAAATTAGCCATAAAACCCAAAAATTAGCCAGAAAAACTCAAAATTTAGCTAGAAAAACTCAAAACTTAGCCGAAAAAACTCAAAAATTAGCCATGAAACCCAAAAATTAGCCAGAAAAAAGGAATTAGCTAGAAAAAAATAAAAAAATTAGCCATAAAACCCAAAAATTTACCAGAAAAACCCAAAATTTAGCTAGAAAAACTCAAAAATTAGCTAGGGAAACTCAGAAATTAGCCACAAAAACCCAAAATTGTCAGAAAAACTCAAAAATTGTCAGAAAAACCCAAAAATTAGCCATAAAACCCAGAAATTAGACAGAAAAACTCAAAAAGTAGCAGGAAAAACTCGAAAATTAGTCATAAAACCCAAAAATTAGCTGGAAAAAATAGGAAAATTAGCCATAAAACCCAAAAATTAGCCAGAAAAACCCAAAATTTAGCCAGAAAAACTCAAAAATTAGCTAGGAAAACTCAGAAATTAGCCACAAGAACCCAAAAATTGTCAAAAAAACCCAAAAATTAGCCAAAAAAACTCAAAAATTAGCCATGGAACCCAAAAATTAGCCAGAAAAATAAATTAGCTAGAAAAAATAAAAAAATTAGCCATAAAACACAAAAATTAGCCATAAAACCCAATAATTAGCCAGAAAAACCCAGAATTTAGCCAGAAAAACTCAAAAATTAGCCAAAACCTCTCAAAATTAGCCAGAAAAAAAAATTAGCTAGAAAAAATAAAAAAATCAGCCATAAAACCCAAAAATTTGCCAGGAAAACCCAAAATTTAGCTAGAAAAACTCAAAAATTAGCTGGGAAAACTCAGAAATTAGCCACAAAAACCCAAAAATTGTCAGAAAAATTCAAAAATTAGACATAAAACCCAGAAATTGGACATAAAAACTCAAATATTAGCTAGGGAAACTCAGAAATTAGCCACAAAAACCCAAAATTGTCAGAAAAACTAAAAAATTGTCAGAAAAACCCAAAAATTAGCCATAAAACCCAGAAATTAGACAGAAAAACTCAAAAAGTAGCAGGAAAAACTCGAAAATTAGTCATAAAACCCAAAAATTAGCTAGAAAAAATAGGAAAATTAGCCATAAAACCCAAAAATTAGCCAGAAAAACCCAAAATTTAGCTAGAAAAACTCAAAAATTAGCTAGGAAAACTCAGAAATTAGCCACAAATCCCAAAAATTGTCAAAAAACCCAAAAATTAGCCAAAAAAACTCAAAAATTAGCCATGGAACCAAAAAATTAGCCAGAAAAATAAATTAGCTAGAAAAAATAAAAAAATTAGCCATAAAACACAAAAATTAGCCATAAAACCCAATAATTAGCCAGAAAAACCCAGAATTTAGCCAGAAAAACTCAAAAATTAGCCAAAACCTCTCAAAAATTAGCCAGAAAAAAAAATTAGCTAGAAAAAATAAAAAAAATCAGCCACAAAACCCAAAAATTTGCCAGGAAAACCCAAAATTTAGCTGGAAAAACTCAAAAATTAGCCTTAAAACCCAAAAATAAGCTAGAAAAACCCAAAATTCAACTAATAAAACTCAGAAATTAGCCACAAAAACCCAAAAATTGTCAGAAAAATTCAAAAATTAGACATAAAACCCAGAAATTGGACATAAAAACTCAAATATTAGCTAGAAAAACTCAGAAATTAGCTATAAAAACCCAAAAATTAGCTAGAGAAACTCAAAAATTAGCCACAAAAATACAAGAATTAGCCACAAAAATACAAGAATTAGCTATGAAACCCAAGAATTAGTTAGAAAAACTCAAAAATTAGCCATAAAACCCAAAAATTAGCCAGAAAAACTCGAAAATCAGCTAGAAAAACCCAAAAATTAGCCAAAAAAACTCAAAAATTAGCCATGAAACCCAGAAATTAGCCAGAAAAAAAAATTAGATAGGAAAAATAAAAAAATTCGCCATAAAACCCAAAAATTGGCCAGAAAAACCCAAAAATTTGCCAGACAGACCCAAAAATTATCAATAAAACCCAAAAATTAGCCAGAAAAACCCGAAATTTAGCAAGAAAAACTCAAAAATTAGCCAAAAACTCTCAAAAATTAGCCATAAAACCCAAAAATTAGCCAGAAAAACCCAAAAATTAGCAAGAAAAACCCAAAATTTAGCCAGGAAAACTCAAAAATTAGCCAATAAATCTCAAAAATTAGTAATAAAACCCAAAAATAAGCCAGAAAAACTCAAAAATTAGCTAGAAAAACCCAAAAATTAACCAAAAAATCTCAAAAATTAGCCATGAAACCCAAAAATTAGCCAGAAAAACTCAAAAATTAGCTAGGAAAACTCAGAAATTAGCCACAAGAACCCAAAAATTGTCAGAAAAACTCAAAAATTAGCCATAAAACCAAAAATTAGACAAAAAAACCCAAAAATTAGCTAGAAAAATTCAAAAATTAGCCATAAAACCCAAAAATCAGCCAGAAAAACTCAAAAATTAGCTGGAAAATCTCAAAAACTAGCCATAAAACCCAAAAATAAGCTAGAAAAACCCAAAATTCAACTGGAAAAACTCAAAAATTAGCCATGAAACCCAAAAATTAGCCAGAAACCCCAAAATTTAGCTAGAAAAACTCAAAAATGAGCTAGGAAAACTCAGAAATTAGCCACAAAAACCCAAAAATTGTCAGAAAAACTCAAAAATTAGCCATAAAACCAGAAATTAGACAAAAAAACACAAAAATTAGCTAGAAAAATTCAAAAATTAGCCATAAAACCCAAAAATCAGCCAGAAAAACTCAAAAATCAGCTGGAAAAACTCAAAAACTAGCCATAAAACCCAAAAATAAGCTAGAAAAACCCAAAATTCAACTGGAAAAACTCAAAAATTAGCCATGAAACCCAAAAATTAGCCAGAAACCCCAAAATTCAGCTAGAAAAACTCAAAAATGAGCTAGGAAAACTCAGAAATTAGCCACAAAAACCCAAAAATTGTCAGAAAAACTCAAAAATTAGCCATAAAACCAGAAATTAGACAAAAAAACACAAAAATTAGCTGGAAAAATTCAAAAATTAGCCATAAAACCTAAAAATCAGCCAGAAAAACTCAAAAACTAGCCATAAAACCCAAAAATAAGCTAGAAAAACCCAAAATTCAACTGGAAAATTTCAAAAATTAGCCATAAAACCCAAAAATTAGCCAGAAAAACCCAAAATTTAGCTAGAAAAACTAAAAAATGAGCTAGGAAAACTCAGAAATTAGCCACAAAAACCCAAAAATTGTCAGAAAAACCCAAAAATTGTCAGAAAAACCCAAAAATTAGCCATAAAACCCAGAAATTAGACAGAAAAACTCAAAAAGTAGCAGGAAAAACTCGAAAATTAGTCATGAAACCCAAAAATTAGCCAGAAAAACCCAAAATTTAGCTAGAAAAACTCCAATATTAGCTAGAAAAACTCAGAAATTAGCTATAAAAACCCAAAAATTAGCTAGAGAAACTCAAAAATTAGCCACAAAAATACAAGAATTAGCCACAAAAATACAAGAATTAGCCATAAAACCCAAAAATTAGCCAGAAAAACTCGAAAATCAGCTGGAAAAACCCAAAAATTAGCCAAAAAAACTCAAAAATTAGCCATGAAACCCAGAAATTAGCCAGAAAAAAAAATAGATAGAAAAAATAAAAAATTAGCCATAAAGCCCAAAAATTTGCCAGAAAAACCCAAAATTCAGCTGGAAAAACTCGAAAATTAGTTAGGAAAACTCAGAAATTAGCCACAAAAACCCAAAAATTATCAGAAAAATTCAAAAATTAGACATAAAACCCAGAAATTGGACATAAAAACTCAAATATTAGCTAGAAAAACTCAGAAATTAGCTATAAAAACCCAAAAATTAGCTAGAGAAACTCAAAAATTAGCCACAAAAATACAAGAATTAGCGACAAAAATACAAGAATTAGCTATAAAACCCAAGAATTAGTTAGAAAAACTCAAAAATTAGCCATGAAACCCAGAAATTAGCCAGAAAAAAAAAATTAGATAGAAAAAATAAAAAAATTTGCCATAAAACCCCAAAAATTAGCCAGAAAAACCCGAAATTTAGCAAGAAAAACTCAAAAATTAGCCAATAAATCTCAAAAATAAGCCATAAAACCCAAAAATTAGCCAGAAAAACCCGAAATTTAGCAAGAAAAACTCAAAAATTAGCCAAAAACTCTCAAAAATTAGCCATAAAACCCAAAAATTAGCCAGAAAAACCCAAAAATTAGCCAGAATAACCCAAAATTTAGCCAGGAAAACTCAAAAATTAGCCAATAAATCTCAAAAATTAGTCATAAAACCCAAAAATTAGCCAGAAAAACTCGAAAATTAGCTAGAAAAACCCAAAAATGAGCTAGGAAAACTCAGAAATTAGCCACAAAAACCCAAAAATTGTCAGAAAAACTCAAAAATTAGCCATAAAACCAGAAATTAGACAAAAAAACTCAAAAATTAGCCATGAAACCCAAAAATTAGCCAGAAACCCCAAAATTTAGCTAGAAAAACTCAAAAATGAGCTAGGAAAACTCAGAAATTAGCCACAAAAACTCAAAAATTAGCTAGAAAAACCCAAAAATTAACCAAAAAAACTCAAAAATTAGCCATGAATCCCAAAAATTAGCCAGAAAAACCCAAAATTCAGCCAGAAAAACTCAAAAATTAGCCTTAAAACCCAAAAATAAGCTAGAAAAACCCAAAATTCAACTAATAAAACTCAAAAATTAGCCATAAAACCCAAAAATCAGCCAGAAAAACTCAAAAATTAGCTGGAAAAACTCAAAAACTAGCCATAAAACCCAAAAATAAGCTAGAAAAACCCAAAATTCAAGTAGAAAAACTCAAAAATTAGCCATAAATCCCAAAAATTTGCCAGAAAAACCCAAAATTTAGCTAGAAAAACTCAAAAATTAGCTAGGAAAACTCAGAAATTAGCCACGAAAACCCAAAAATTGTCAGAAAAACCCAAAAATTAGCCATAAAACCAAAAATTAGACGAAGAAACTCAAAAATTAGCTAGAAAAATTCAAAAATTAGCCATAAAACCCAAAAATCAGCCAGAAAAACTCAAAATTTAGCTAGAAAAACTCAAAAATTAGCTAGGAAAACTCAGAAATTAGCCACAAAAACCCAAAAATTGTCAGAAAAACCCAAAAATTGTCAGAAAAACCCAAAAATTAGCCATAAAACGTAGAAATTAGACAGAAAAACTCAAATATTAGCCATGAAACCCAAAAATTAGCCAGAAAAAAAAGTTAGCTGGAAAAAATAAAAAAATTAGCCACAAAATCTCAAAAATTGTCAGAAAAACCCAAAAATTAGCCATAAAACCCAGAAATTAGACAAAAAACTCAAAAATTAGCTGGAAAAACTCGAAAATTAGTCATAAAACCCAAAAAATAGCCAAAAAAACTCAAAAATTAGCCATGAAACCCAAAAATTAGCCAGAAAAAAGAAATTAGCTAGAAAAAAATAAAAAAATTAGCCATAAAACCCAAAAATTTTCCAGAAAAACCCAAAATTTAGCTAGAAGAACTCAAAAATTAGCTAGGAAAACTCAGAAATTAGCCACAAAAACCCAAAAATTGTCAGAAAAACCCAAAAATTAGCCATAAAACCCAGAAATTAGACAGAAAAACCCAGAAATTAGCCAGAGAAACTCAAAAATTAGCTAGAAAAACCCAAAATTTGACTAGAAAAACTCAAAAATTAGCCATAAAACCCAGAAATTAGACAAAAAACTCAAAAATTAGCTGGAAAAACTCAGAAATTAGCCGGAAAAACCCAAAAATTAGCCAAAAAAACTCAAAAATTAGCCATGAAACCCAAAAATAAGCTAGAAAAACCCAACATTTGACTAGAAAAACTCAAAAATTAGCCATAAAACCCAGAAATTAGACAAAAAACTCAAAAATTAGCTGGAAAAACTCGAAAATTAGTCATAAAACCCAAAAAATAGCCAAAAAAACTCAAAAATTAGCCATGAAACCCAAAAATTAGACAGAAAAAAGAAATTAGCTAGAAAAAAATAAAAAAATTAGCCATAAAACCCAAAAATTTTCCAGAAAAACCCAAAATTTAGCTAGAAGAACTCAAAAATTAGCTAGGAAAACTCAGAAATTAGCCACAAAAACCCAAAAATTGTCAGAAAAACCCAAAAATTAGCCATAAAACCCAGAAATTAGACAGAAAAACCCAGAAATTAGCCAGAGAAACTCAAAAATTAGCTAGAAAAACCCAAAAATTAGCCAAAAAAACTCAAATATTAGCCATGAAACCCAAAAATTAGCCAGAAAAACTCAAAAATTAGCCATGGAACCCAAAAATTAGCCAGAAAAATAAATTAGCTAGAAAAAATAAAAAAATTAGCCATAAAACACAAAAATTAGCCATAAAACCCAATAATTAGCCAGAAAAACCCAGAATTTAGCCAGAAAAACTCAAAAATTAGCCAAAACCTCTCAAAAATTAGCCAGAAAAAAAAATTAGCTAGAAAAAATAAAAAAATCAGCCATAAAACCCAAAAATTTGCCAGGAAAACCCAAAATTTAGCTAGAAAAACTCAAAAATTAGCTGGGAAAACTCAGAAATTAGCCACAAAAACCCAAAAATTGTCAGAAAAATTCAAAAATTAGACATAAAACCCAGAAATTGGACATAAAAACTCAAATATTAGCTAGGGAAACTCAGAAATTAGCCACAAAAACCCAAAATTGTCAGAAAAACTCAAAAATTGTCAGAAAAACCCAAAAATTAGCCATAAAACCCAGAAATTAGACAGAAAAACTCAAAAAGTAGCAGGAAAAACTCGAAAATTAGTCATAAAACCCAAAAATTAGCTAGAAAAAATAGGAAAATTAGCCATAAAACCCAAAAATTAGCCAGAAAAACCCAAAATTTAGCTAGAAAAACTCAAAAATTAGCTAGGAAAACTCAGAAATTAGCCACAAATCCCAAAAATTGTCAAAAAAACCCAAAAATTAGCCAAAAAAACTCAAAAATTAGCCATGGAACCCAAAAATTAGCCAGAAAAATAAATTAGCTAGAAAAAATAAAAAAATTAGCCATAAAACACAAAAATTAGCCATAAAACCCAATAATTAGCCAGAAAAACCCAGAATTTAGCCAGAAAAACTCAAAAATTAGCCAAAACCTCTCAAAAATTA